>VZRE01014645.1:84823-132958 GCA_013396775.1 Cephalopterus ornatus
AAGGTAGACAACTGAATAGGTGAAGTAGGCCTGGAGCCAAGGCTTTTTCCAAGCTTCAGTGAGCGGGGCAAGAACAATGGAAAGGTAGATAGGTCAGACCGAGGAAGATGAGAAGAAGACCCCAGATTCGAGGCTGAAGGCCGGATGTACCCCCGAAATTGAGGGCCAAGAAAAGCACCGCCCTAAGCTCCGCCTATACTCCGCCTATCATTAATATGCATAGATAGATGTTGCAATCATCTGAATATGTATAAGAATCATGTATGAAAATTGTATAAAAACCCTGATTTTGTGTGACACCTTTGAGCAAGTTTCTTTGGGTGATGCGAATCACACTTGCTCCCAGCGCTGCAATAAATACCTTGCTGCTCAAAAGACCCAAAGTCTCTGAGCAGTCCTTCATACCGGGATTTTTTTCAGAATCAGCAGTAGGTCATGACGTTTATTGCATGCATGGCATGATAATAGCATAATTACAGTAGAAAAATTTAGACTGGATTGAATTGCCACAGGTGGGTGCAAAGTATGGATGGACACACACTGTGGACTAGAGGCTGGACTACGACTGGACTTATCACCTGTGTAAAAAAACACATACACTGTGAGGTAAATGGGTAAATGGTGCAGAAAATACAAACCCAGTGTCCCCCTGCTAAATCTGCCACCAGATAATTTCACAGTAGGATAAAAAAATGCAGAAATATTTATCACTAGTTTTCTGTCAGGTTGGATGGACACAGCATGTACAGTCATACAAGGGTCTGTCTTGTGGTTGGTATTTTCAATTTTCCCATTAATGGCTTGTCAGATAGAACAGAGAGTACATATATTAATTATGGGAGGGATGGCTAGCACTTCAAGGGCAGGACCAGAATACAAATGATTTTGATAAATTGGAGAAATGGTCTGAAATCAATATGATGAAATTCAATAAAGCCAAGTGCAGAGTTTTACACTGAAAAAGAAAATACCAAACACACATATAGGAAGACGATATGAATAGACTACATGCAAGTACCTTAACATCATGCTGATAAAGTAGGAAGGCTTCATCTTGGAAACTGAGTCCAGTTTTGGGCACAAAGTGTTTTAGGAAAGGATGAGAAAAATCAAAATGTTACTAGAAAAGTTGAACAGTATTCAGTGTGGAGAGAAATCGTTGCCTGGAAAAAGAAATGCACGAAGAGGGGAATAATAACAGCTTCAAACATATGAAAGGTTGTTGTAAAGAGGACATTGATAAGTTTTTTCTACATAAATATGCAAGATTTACGCTTCAGCACCGCAGATGTATGTTTATCATAAGCTGTGAAAACAGCTGTAACATGTTCTATAGGGAAACTATGAAGTGCCAGTAATGGGATATTTGTCTGAACAGATTAAACCATTGTCCAGCACACAGGGGCTTGGTGTACTTCAGCCTGCCTCAGACCTGAATGGACTGGGCTATCTGCTGAGGCGCCTCCAAGCCCTGTGTTCCAAGGAATGGGTGTCTGAGAGATGCAATACAGGAACTGACTGGGGAGTTAAGTAACCCTTGAGGAGCTAAGCATCCTGAAACAGGTCAAACGGTTTATTGAGGTTTCTCCCAAGCCCTCACCCTCTGGGATTATGTACTCTGTGGATGTTTCTGAGTACTGAACTAAATGTACAGCAGCATTTGCTGTCTGACAGTGGACTTTGTTATGGTCAAGGCTGAACTTGCCTTTAAGAGAGTTGTTGTGCTAGACCAGGCATCGATATGCACCTTTCAAATTCTGTCATGCAGAAACAAAGAGGTTTCTCCTCTTTCCCTAAATCCCATGCATACAAACTAGCAATTTCCATAACACAGACAATCATCCAATCTGTTATCTTGGCAGACACCAATGCCTTTCTACTTTGGAGGAAGGAAATCTATCCCATAATACACCTGTGCAATATATGGCAATGGTGATTTTGTTGCTAACCCCTGCAGCAATCAGTTTATGCCCTCAAGCATGAGATTTGATTATTCTTGTCATTATCTAAGCTACAAATGTTATTAGCAGCCATAAAATTGTCCATTAAAGTGAGAGGAATTACTTGCCTGCACCAGGGGGAGAACAGATAATTTACCACACAGATTTAAGCCCAAATGCATGTTTTTTTTCCAGAAGAGCCCTCTAAGCCTTTGCACAGCCTCCATGTTGGCATTTCAAGACCTGCTTCCCCCTGCATGGCCTTCGAGTCTGGGTCTTTTACCACAACAGTGAGATTGATACATGCTGTTGAAATAACCTCAGATATCATGACCATAAATTTCTTCATGTTCCAGATCTTGAATGAATGCTTCTTTAATTCTGGAAGTGCAGATGCCCAAACTTTGGTTGGGTTCCATATTTTCTATGCTTCAGTGTTGGTCTGAATTTCATTTACACAAAAGCAATTCTGGATGCCTTGGGCTGACTTGGCACCCATGGAATGACTGTGCATCACTGGTTGAGTGTAGGATCAGTTGATTTGCTCCTAGGAGGGCCATTTTTATAGATTTCCTTGATACTGCAATACTAGGTTTTTATGAGAGGAAAAAGTGATGTATCACAGGGGCCAAGAAAAGATGCTCTCTCTGAGTGGGTGAGATCCAGGGTAGTGTCTGAAAAATTTCTTTGTCTTCCCTGGGACTGTCTGATTCATCCCCTTCCCACCATCCTGTTAATTCCTGTTCATATATCAGTTCACCGTAAAGCTGCTTTTTTATTCCCATGTGGTATTGTGTTCCCACCTCCTTCCAACAACAGGGAGTGGGAGAGAACACCTACAGCTTTCCCAACAGACGAAAATGGTGGATCCTGGCAGACTGGAACAGATTCTGATCACAGTTGTTCTCTGTAAATCCTGTGGAACTTAGTTGTTTTGGTGTATTTGTTGACTTTAAACTGAGATGAATGTGTGCAGAATCTGGTCTGGAGAGCCCGTATTTTGAAGGAAGCATCCCCTCCTACTCATCCAATAAATTTACACACACGCAGTGTAGCATCGATATTAGCTCCTGTAGCAAATGGAAAATGTGTCAGTAGCCCGAATGGAACAGAAACTATTCTCAAACAGGGCTTAAAAAAGTAAACAAAAATCATATAACAAACGAAGTCAATACAGTTCCATATTAGCCATTACAGATATCTCCGTCTTTGTCTGCATCATACTGTGCACATTTCAGTGCTGTGGAAAATGCAGAACCCAGGGGGCCTAATTTCAGAACCTGGAGATGGTGTATTAAATGCAAGGCCTGAGGTAGAAGGCTTGGCAGAGATTTTTGTAAAATAACAGAAGATGTTTTCCGCTTGAACCCTCCCAAAGAGCATTAACTGAATGAAAGAAATGTAAATTCATGTCCAAAATGGATATATATTCATGGGTGTTACAACACTATTAGAAACAACTCCTCAAAAGCTCTTTTTTCCTGAGTCATCCCCACTGACTTAACAAATGAATTTGTGAGAACTCGCATTGGGTTCAGGATGTCCAAGAGGGGACAGCATTTCAGTTTTCTGCATTCCAAAATCTTTGTATTCCTTAGCCACTCTTCTGCTTGGAGGGAATCTGAGACGGAGGAATGTCCTTAATGCTTTCCAGCTTTCCTGTCATGGCCTTCCATTACTCTTCATGTCTTCCAACACAATCAGTAATATTCAAGCTATTCTTGTGGGCTTCTCTACTGAACTTCTCCAAGCCAAGCTGCTCTTGGCTGCTGAAGGAATTCCTTCTTCTCCTGTTCCTTTCAGAACTTGATGTCCCTATTTATCCAGGAAGCAGTCAGGGCTGCAGACTAAGCAGGTGGTTGATGCTCTTCTTAACCAGAAGACCATGTCATCACCTATCTCAATTGAAGTTGTGTTAGGTTTAAAAGGAGGAAATAACTGCTCCTGTGATCCAGGGCCATTCTTTGATTGCTTGCCTAATACACTTAATATTGGGGGAACATCCTGTGTCTTTTGGATGATGACTTTTGCTTCCATTCACAGTGCAGAGCTCTTTGCCAAGGAGAGGCTGGCAAGTTTTCCTGCATAGCACATTGGTAGAGACTCGGAAGAAGAGGAAGAAGATGGAAACATCTGTTAGGACAAAATGGACCATTGCTTGGAATCCTACATTCAGGTGATCTCCTGAAAGAGAAATGTTTCGTTTTGATGGTCTTTGGTCTTTTAGTGTTTTGGTTCCATGTATCAGAAAAGCTGTGCATGCTCACTGAGTCTCCTGGAGAGCCACAGGAGCTGTGCCTCTCTGTGTTTGCTTTTCTAATAGAATGATAGCGGAATGTGTCAGTGAAGTCTAGATTGATTGATAGATAGATGGATAGATAATTTATTTTCTTTTGTATGTAACCTTTCAATGTGACTGCTCCAACCTTTTTTACACGTGTCCCTCTGGGAAGCCCTCAGGGAGGTCCGCAGCCTTTCATCCTGAAGGGGAGACAGAAGGCTCTTGTCTCTCCTCTGCCTTTTACTTCACCTCCCAACTGCAGTGCTTGATGTCGATCTCGCTTCTGAGAGTGCCTGCAGCAGGCACGAGACCCAGGGGCCTGGGTTTCTTGTCTCTTTAATGGCATTCTATGAGCTTGTGCTCAGAGCGAGGCAGAGAGATCAAAGGCTGTGAAGTACACTGCGCTTGATTTTGCTTACACCAATACAAATCGATTGACTTCACCGAGTTATGAGGGATTTACAGCTGGGGGAGAACAGATTCTGACCTAATGGCTCCAAAAGAGGCTTTTCTTGGATGAGCAATGTAATTAGAGCACTGGAACAGACAGATTTTGTGACTCATCTGTGGGTCTGCAGTCTTTTCTTTGCTTCTAGTAGGGTGTTCACTAATGTCACCACACTTTCATTTCACCCGTGGGCTGATCTAATGAAGGACCAACCTTTGCTGGATCAGAGATCTCTGTTCAGCTGCAAAGCATCCTCCAATCTTCACGTCACTGTGAAAACTTCAAGCTCAGGACCAGACACTGGGGTAGTGGAAAATTTCCACTCTCTTCTTTTGTTTTACTAAAGCAGAGGACTAAAATAAGCAAAAGAAATGAGGCAGGGACCAGGGAGAATGAATTGATGACTGAGTTCACTTACCAATCTCAAATATGTGTTCTAGCAAGGGGAAAAAGTATGGAGCACATGTGCCAACATCAACCTGCGCCATATATCCATCTGGAAAATGGTACAGGTATTTTGAAATCAGTAAAGCTTCTTTTCAGAGCTGATTGGAGGTCTGGGGGTGAAAAATTTTTGTTAGAAGATACCAATTCACTGAGACTATAAAGCATTAATTTGGTAAGCTTTGTTGCGAACTTTCCCTAAGTTTGGGGAAGAGGAGGTTGATGTAAGAGGGACTAAGCATGTGTTTTGGAGGGCTGGAGGTGAGCACAGTCACAAGGCTTGCGCTTGCATCCTTCAGGTGTCTGGGGGCTGCACTGGACACAGCACTCAGGACATGGAGGTGATGCAGCTTTGGCTGCTGGTTCTGCTTTGGTCCCAGTACAACATGAACTGAATTCAGGGGACAGCTGTTGCAGTTTGGTTGGTGGCCATGACAACAACAGTAGCAGGGCTGTGGCAGGGCAGAAGCCCTTACTGTGCTGCATACATAGTCCCACCTCTTTTTCACACATCTCTTGTTTCAGCTGAGCTTGAGACTTCGTCAACACCAGGGCTGCTGCAGCGGCGGGCAGCTGCGGCCTTGCTTAATCCATCAAAGCAACAAGGAGACAGTGGTTTCAGGGAAAGGTAGGGAGGCAGGGATGCAAGGGACTAGAGTTCAGCACGAGATGAGAGAGGTGAGAGAGTGACACCGTATCAGGCATCATTGATGGTTTCTTTAAAAAGACTGGGGGCCTTTGAGGAACTCAATGGAGTTGTCTTCCTTATGTGCAGTCTTGTCCTTTGTATCTGTGTGTTCTCTTCTGAAGACTTCAAGGTGCCAGAATGCATCTGCTCCAAAATCACAAACTACTGCAGCCATATCTCTGCTAGATTTAGCCCTCCTGAGTGGGTTGCTGCTGGTGCAGTGCTCAGAACATATTGTAAGACCCACCTGGGAAGAAGGTGAACCGTTATGTTCTGAATCATGTGCTTCACCACTTGGCAGAGACAATAGAACAGATATATGTGCAATTGGATTTGAGGTTGGTTTTCTTCTGATTTGCCACTCATTGAAACTTAGAGTCAGTCATGATGATTGGTCCTGTCCTTGGATTCAAGCCCTGGGCTCTGTACCAGAATGAAATTCAGAGTAATTTCAAAAAAGTGTCTAGAAGACCACAGAACTAAAGCTTCATTTTAAAAAGTAGCTTTTGCACTTAGGAGACTTGGTTCCAAACCAAATAAGCTCATACCTGCCAAATGTGGGTTTAGAAAACAGGTTGGTTGGAGTGTGAAGTCATTGAAGAACATGAGAAAAACATGCCTTTCAGGGCGGTTTATAAAACAGGGTTACAGGTGCCTGGTGACTCCGAATCCTTTGGTAATCCACCTCTTCAGCTATCTGTCACACAAACAAATCCCTTGGAAGATTTTCCTCTCCTGTTGCTCCTGAGGGAGTAAGTCACCATGTGAAGTCACCATTAATGAAAGCTACAGTCTGTTTGTACATAGACATTAAAACTGCTTTTTCTGCCTGCTGCAACTCAGGTTGTTTTTCACAGGAGATTGATGAATACCTGAAAAACACAGGAGTAAGAAAAATTTCTGTGGCTTTGAAACAAGACACAAATGACTGCAACAAGTAGTAGGATGGAAGGAGAGGAAATGAGAATACTAACAGTTATATTCTGCTGATTTCTCTCAGTTGCCACCATCACTGATCAGCTGAAGAATTTATCCCAAGAAAGATGCTTGTGGGTTTGTTTAGGGACATATTTTGTATCCAAGATGCTGTGAGGAACAATGCCTGGAGACATTTTTTGAAGAAGCCAAAAAATGATAGTCACAGCTGGCACAAATGGCATTGCAGATGGGGAAGTGGGTGATGAGAAGACGAATCTGGAAAGATGGATCAGGGCTATGTGGTCATGAAAAGCTTGAAGACATGGGAAAGGGAGAAGTCAATAGTGAGAGAAGGGCAAAGTTCTTGAGGTATGGTGCTGCTCAGAATAGAAATGTTGACCTTAGTTGCCTTTAAGATTTTCTCCAAGGTAGGTGAGGATATCCCACCTGAATGGGGTAGCCATGCTCTAAGTATAGAACATCACAGCTTATGCCAGTGCTGTTTAGAACAGTTACAATTTGATTAACCTTTCCTTGGGGTGCCAGTGGTAATTACCCTTGGCTGAGGGCTTTCTTTATGCTTTGCATGATTGTGGGGATCTGGATGTGGGGTGCTCTGTCCTTTCTGAAAGAGTCTGAAGCAAAGTATTTTATTTTTTAAGCCTCCAGAGATAATCACTACCATATATCCCCAAGCTATTTGCACTCCACAGCTATCTATAATATGGTCTAATACAACAGAAAAGGTTCATGCAGCTCACAAAGCCGCAATACAGGCAGGATTGAAGCATCCCAGCCCTGTATTGCCCCAACCTGCAGGTTTTGAGTGCTCTCTGCACTGGGTTTATCACCCTAGCACCAGCCTCACTAGTAGCACAGCTCTTTTTAATGGTCATCAACACTTCAGCAAACTTTGGTATTAAACCTCTGATGAGAGGGGCTTAAAAGTGTTCACACTGTTCTGACCTGTAGAGGTATTTGTCTGTAGGAACAGTTGTACCTCAGCAGGGTTAGACAGTGTCCAAGTAGAAATGCTAGACCTGTGTCATTGAAGCCATCAATAATCTGCAATCCTGATTTTCCAAGCTCGGATATTTTTTAATGACTTCAGCTGGATTTATGGACACCTTCCAGCTTTGGGTGTCTTGAAACAGCCCTCTGAGGAGGGAAGGTTCTACTGCAATGTGCGGCAGACACGCTGATGCTTCTGTTCTCAGTCTGGGGCAGGGCCATGAAAACCTGCCTGGAGCTGTTCTCCGGGTTAAACCACGCTGGGGGGAGTAAATGTTGCCACTATTTCTTGCGTGATTGGAGAGAGCTAAATCACCTTGGGGAAAAAGGAACCGGCCAAATCCACTCTCCTGGATGCACCACCCTGGAGAAGAATTTTGATTGTGAGCAGCACAACTCCAGGCTGCCGTGATGTTCAGCTCCTGTCATTGCAATCCTGAGGCAGACGTGCTGATTCCTCTCCGGATTGTGTATTTTGAGCACGTTTCAGTAGTGCTCTGAGTTAACATTTTTTTCCCTCTTCCTCTACAGTGCCAGTCATTGCCTTTTCTTCATTTTAGTGATTAATTGCTCTAAATACTCCTTCTCCTGGACTGCGGGAGTACAATTTCTGAGCTGTATTTCATCTGAACTTGCTATGCAAGTACAAGCGAACTTGGGGGAGTGCACACACCCACGTATTGCTAGGTAGAAATGGTTGCCAAAAGGGCACCAAGTAAAAGAACAGTTAGTTCTTAAACAAGGGTATAATCTAATAAGCCAAAAAAAAAAAAAAAAAGAAAAAAAAAAGAAAAAAAAGAAAATTACATACTGGAATCTTCAGTGCCTTCCCCCTCCCCCAGTTTCAGAATCTACAGCTAGTACAACCCCTGACTAGAGCAGTTATTTAAATATATAGAGGCATCTGTGCTACTAAGAAAAGGAAGTGTGTCTGTTTGGGGAGCTGTGTGGAATGAGTTGGTGGATCTTAGTCCAACTTCTGGCAGACAGGTTTTCACATCACTCAAAGTCACCCCCTCACCCAACCCCCCTCCAGGTCTCGTGCCAAGCTCTTCGTCTCTTCCTCGTGTGATCCCACCTGCCATAGCACCTTCTGCGGAGATGGAGTGTTCCTCCTTTTCGATTGTGTGCCTTCTGGGCTGGCACTGTCAGCCCTGCATGTGGAGGGCAGGGTTGGCTGTCTCAACGCTGCTGATCTTTTGCTCCTCGCTCCCTGTGATCCCCGTGTGTCAGACCCTTTTAGCCATCCGCATGACTGGTTTTGCCTGGCATGTGGCATCGTCTTTTAATCATGCTGAAAAGAGGCCAACTAGATGGCACAGTGGTGTCTTGTCGTAGGACTGTGGCATGTTCCCTGTCCTAGGATGGACATGCTGATGTGTATCTCTCCTGGGTCTGGTCTGCCAAATGTATCAGGAGCATGGAAGTTGTCTGGGATGTTGTAGCACAGAGCTGCTTCACCTTTTCTATACCTGGCTGTGTTCTGTTACAGGCAAAAAGCTTCAGGGCTTGCAACAACAAATTTAGCAGCTCAAAATTAGATGGTTAATTGGTTACAAGACTTTACAATTTCCTCTTCAGCTCCTAGATGGAAAATCCATGGCTTGCTGCTGGCCTCCTTCACCTGTTTTTAGGATATGTGTTGCCAGGACCCTCAATCTGGTCTTGTTTACCCGCTGCCTTCCAAACCTCCCTGTGCAACTTATTTCTTACAAAGCTGTCGCTGTGCCTGGGTGTATTTAGCTGTTTAACGATCCTCTTGTGCCCCTTGAAAAGCACAACAGCGCTTTTTGATGGAAGCAGCACTCTTCAGGCTGAGTGCTTTTACCTTGACTCAAAAACTTAAAAGGAAATGTTAATTGCTTTAGTGGTGTTATTGTTGAAAAAGGCACACCGGGCAGATGAGCTCCTAAAGACGAGTCCTGGTGCTGATAAGGGTGAGAACAATCTATTTGAGTCTGTGAAAAGTCTGTAGTGCCCAGGGCAAATTCAAAAGTCGAGTGGAAATATCTCAGTGATTGGCTTCCTTGTTGCTTTTGTCTGGAGATGGCAGAGCCGACTGGCATCTCAGGGCTGTGTTGCCTTCTGCAGTGATTTGTCACAGGCTCTGGGCTGCTTTGGTGTGCTGCTGCCTGTGCTGCTTTTCCCTGTTGTGGCAAGTGGCCAGCTGCAATGGAAAGGAAAAGGGAAGAGGGAAAACAAAAAAGGAGTCATGAAGGACGCAGGCAAGGTGTGCGTTTGCTCTTCTCCTAGATTTGGAGATGCTGTGGCTGGAACTGCACAATCAAATTCAATGTTCATTCAGTCCTGGGGGTTGAACAGGTGGCACAACTCTCCTGGCACAACTCAGCCTGGGTCCAGAATGGGGACATACAACCAGGAACAGGAGAATGTTCCAGCAAATTCCCTTTTCCAGCTCCCATCTGCCATAAAGTCAAATCAACAGATTTGGTGTTTGGTGGTGTGAGATGTGGGCGATGTGTCTCCGTGTCTCGGGCTGCCTCTCTTTGGTGCTCAAACAACCTAACCTGTACTTTTCTGGTGCCTCTGTTGTTTTGTTTGATTTTTTCCCCTTGAATTTTTGAGACCTTCCAGTCACAACAGCTGCAGTTTGGCATGTATGCAGAACCATCAGTCTTTTATCAACTCAACACCTAACACACGATCATAAATAGAGATTACTTGGAGCAAGAGCAGGTAGGGAATGAGCACTTTCTACCCATTCTGTTAAAAATCAGGCATTCTATAGAAAAGGAACCAGCAAGAAGACTATACGTGGGGGAGCATGTGATGCTGTACCATGGTGATCAGATGAGGAGGAAGTCTTTGACTCTGTGTTTTGTTCCCTAAACTGATTCTGAAATTTTTAATTTGAATAAAGTACTTTAAAAGTCATGACAACCACATCTCCCAAGCCCCTGAGATAGGATTTTTTATTTTACTCTGTGAACTTGATGTATAGAGAATACTCATTGCTATAGCTCTGTTCTGGGTGCCCAAGGACCATACTGCTTCTACTCTTAATTTGACTATGTCTCAGTTTCCTAGAAGTGAAATAGGCAGTGCCTCCCTCTTCCCCTGCTGGTGCAGGTGAGAAAGAATCCTTCCCTTGCCTTTTGCTACATTTGCAGATTACATAATATATAGATGCTTGGCTGGGGATTTAAAAGCCCAACTCAAATCCAGTGAACTAATATGTTTTCCAATTTCTGTGTGCACCTGTTATTGTTCTCCAAATTTCTGGATTTTTTTTTTTTTTTAATTTTACAAATTCGTGCTCATTCTCCCCAAAGAGGTTTTAATGGGCAGAGAGAATGAAGGTAGGCAGCCTGTAAAAATCTAGACACTGAAGAAAAAGCAACAGCCTAAATTGTTATCTCAAGTTATTGCTGTCCTGTGTTACTGCTTACACTACAAAGTGCTCTGAGCTGTGAGGAAGCACCTGGTCTGTAAAAATGGAGCTGATTGGTATCAGGTAGAATCAGAAGTGCCCCATTACGTGCTATGTGGTAATGGTGGTCTTCAGCATGAGAGCATGGTGAAAGCTCTCCTGTATCAGAGAAATCTCTATTGTCTCACATGGCCACAAACTGGCTGTAAATGGCATTTATTTCTGGTATCTCCAGCTCATACTACAGAAATCAAAAAGATAACTTACAGTCAGTTATTCTTAATGCTGGCTTGTGGGTCAGGAATAAAACAGCACAAAAATCGTCCTACTTAACAAAGGGGAAAGGAAAAAATCTGTAGTTTGAAGAGTAGGAAATAGATTGGTCTGGGCCAACCTTGGGGAAAAAAGTAGTCTTATGCTCTACAGATTTCTAGGCTGCTTTTTCTTGCTATAGCACTCACTGATAGACTCATTCCCTGTGCATTACTCCTTTTTTTTTTCCTAATTGTATCTCAAGGTAACTGCCCATCCTTTCCTCCCTCCACTTCCCACCACTCTGCCTTTTCAATCCTTAGCCCAAATTATGTCTAGTTCATGGAATTTCTACCTGGGATATGATGCTGAAGGGTTAAACTGCAGTCAGCTTTTATGTACCAGAACTGTTGCTGGTAGGTGAACAGTGATGTCTATTAATAAGCGCCAGTTAATACTTGCTTGGACTGTTCAATAGTCTCCAAAACCAGATACTATCCTGAAACAGTCATAAAATTCCCAGAAAAAAATGGGCTTCAGGTTTCACAGACCACTGCGAGTATTTAATCCTAGCAGAGGAGAATAACTTTTATTCCTGAGTAATGAAGATCATGACAGTGCAATAATAGGGTTATGACAGAGTTGCTGGTTGGGTTTAACACCACAGTTGTGATGGTGTTTGGATGAGTTTCCCCTGGTTTTCATAATGGTCTCTTTCTCTGGGATAGTTCTTCTTTGTACTTGTCATTGTTCCAAAGAGAGCAAGCCTTCAAGAGATGGAGTAGATGAACTGGTCTGGGAGTAAAGAACTTGGGTGAGATTCATGGTATCACTCTGCTAATGGCACAGTAAGATGCAAAGAAAATAATAAGTCCAAGGAATAGGGAAGGAAATAGTATTATGGGAAGCTTGATGGTGGGATGCCATCATTCAAGTCCTTCATGAGTGGAACTGTGTCACTCACTCTAATGACGGTGCTTTTCAGCCTGAAATTTCATCCTGCTCCTAAGAAATGCTCTATGCCAAAAGTGGTATATTCCTAGGCAGGGGGGCAAGGGCTGAATTGACAGTTTAAATAAAATATACTGTGAAATGACTGTATATTCAGTATCCGTCCTTGATGCTGGAAGGGAATCCAGCTGGGTGTTTCCCAGGAGAAGCAGCAACTCTCTCCAGTGCTGAAGTCAAGCACAACTCCACTGCAGTCAGTTCTGTTCCTAAAGTGAGTGAGGGCTCAATATGTCCCAGAAGTGCACCCTGAGTTCTGCATTCCTTGGTAAAATCTAAGCAGGCAGAGAGGAAGAAAGATAGTGAACGCCTTGTTCAGCTCAAGTGATGGGAACACGTCCTCACAAATTTACAATACATATATGTGAAGGCAAGAGAGTGACTGCTCCCCATACTCTGGAAGATTTGCCATTTCTTGACAGCCTCAGAAGGTAATCTAAATATCTATCACATTAATACATCTGCTCAAGAAAATTAGCTTTTACAGCCACTTGTAAGCCAGGCAATTCTGAAAGAAGCATAAGAAATCTTGTGACTGTGTTTTAAGAACTGTGGATGCAGTCACAGGGATCCTGGACACTGAGGGAGGAACTTGGCAGGTGGGACCTGATGGGGAGATGAGGACTCCCCGGAATATACCCTGGGCTATTGAAGTAGGAACTTCATTACAAAAAACTTCAGGGAGCCAAGCGTTGTGTTTCAACTAGTGTGAAGTCATCTAATACATTTTCCAATATTCTGTGAGCAGGAATAATGTAACTGTAGTGCTTTTTCTTTTATCCCTGACATTCATCACAAAGACGAAAGCAATGATGTTGTGACTCAGCCAACCTGAACGAGCCTGACAGTTCATCTCTCTGATGGGTTGGGACTGGGTTATGACATGGAGTCATTTACTCTTAGCTGGCTTTCAAGCAGTATGGAATCCAGAAATGTCCCTGGTGAAGTAGGGATGAGAGCACTTAGCAAAAGCTGGTTCTTACCTAACTGACAAAAAACTCCCCAAACTGTGAGAAGCTCCTTATTCCTGGTAGAAATGTAACATCAACACAAAGAAGATGGAGTGGGAGAAATGCCTCATTCCAAAGTGTGTTTATCCATGGAAAAGTGCTTCTATAAAAGGCATCTTGGGACTCCATGTTTATTCCCCCTCAGTGACTTTTAGACTGGATTTGCTTGACTTTCAAGTCAACAGCGGTGATTCCTTTTTTCCTGTTGCATACAAACTTAGCTGGGTCCTGGAAATCAAACAGTGCTTTCTCCCTCATGACTGTTGCCTCCAATAATATCTGACAATTAGCGTATGGGAAACATTTTTACTGACGTTAAATGAGACAGCTTAGATACTGATTCATTCCCCACTACAGTGGCCTTATCATGCTAAGAATAGTAAAAGCCAGTCCCTCTGAACAAAATCAGAAAAACTAATTTGGGGACATACCACCTTGAGAAAGAAGGGACTGGTTTTTACTTCAGCATGGTGGTAACTGTGGACTTACCTGTTCTTTTCTTGGTTCCCACACTTATATTTAAAGTTCACTGTGGTGGAAAGCTGATGCATCTATGCCTGTTTTGTGATGAAGAAGAAGGAAAGCCTGTGTATGTATGTATCATCCCTCTTTTTGGAGAGTGCTATGGAATTCTGACTTGAACATTACAGAGTCTGTGGGTTAGGACGTGCTGTATCCTGAAGGCAGCAGCTTGGAGGGTGATTCTTAAAGGTGAGCATGCAAAAGTGACATTAGATTTCCATTTGTATCTCTGAGATTTTGGGTGTATGTTTGGATCTTCAACAGTGTCATGGGGAGGGGAAGGAGAAGGACTTCTGTGAGTTGTTTCTGATGCAGTTCTAAATTCATTTTTGCATTTGAGGGCACTTGCGCCTGATTTCGCTCCCAATTTTGATTCGAGCAAGCTCCTTACATAGAACCACAGAATGGCTTAGGATGGAAGGGACTCACTGTTGGTCATGAATCCAAGCCTCCCCTCAAACCAGACTGAGTCCTGAGTTAGGTTGGTGCCTTGTCCAGTTGTGTTTTGATCATTTCCAAGGCAGGTTTTTAACCAGCTGGAGATGGCACATCTTCTCTGCCCCTGTCTAGTGTTTGTTCTAAAGATTTTCATCCCAATACTGAACTGGAGTTTCTCTCTCTGCAGTTTGTGACCATTGCCTCTCGTTTGCAGTGCATCTCTGGGTACACAGCTTTCCCTTCTCTTGATCTCTCCTCATGTTCTTATAAACACAGCCCAGTGTGGTTGATCCTTGTTGTTGCAAGGGCACACCACTGGCTCCTCTTCAACTTGTTGTCCACCAGGACCCTAAATCTTTTTCTGCAAAGCTGCTTCCTAACCATCCATGATAGTTTTCAGGTCCCTAATGACTGTTGCCATCCCTTTCCCTTCCAGCAGGTCACAGGGGCAGGAGAAAGGGACTGTGAATCCATCTAGATAAATATGAGAAAAAAGGAATGAAAAACCTTCAGCGAGGGATCTGTCACAGATGTTTCCTTTTCTAGCTGGAGTGATGGGGTTTTTTCCTCCCTTAGTGTAGAGCTGCTAAAAAATTGCATAGTATCAGTTGTAACAGCAGTGTTACAATTTGCAAACATGCTATGTTAAGCAGTTAGTGTGAAGCTGCACGCCCGAGCCTGAAGGTTCCTCCAATGATTCCAGACGAATCCTCGCAGAAGTCAGACAGTTCTTGGAGACTACGTTTTCATTAAATTAAATCTTTGCTTTTTCCAGGAGAGATCACTTTCCTTGACAGACTGTTCCACTGATGCATAGACCCAGCATTGGGAGTGAGCTCCTAATTTTTAGGTGGCCTTTTGTGTTTCAGAAATTCTGTCAGTTCTCAGTAGTTTTACTGCCTCCAGTAAAGTGTTTACATTCTACCTGTATTTAGAGGCTGTTAAAGTCCTCACTATAGATTATATTTAGTCCAAGTATATATTTATTTGACTGATTTAATCTCTCCTTGTTAGCCAGTTCTTTCCAACACTGAAACAATTTCTCATGCCTTTCTTTGAAGTTCCTTTTCTCATACAATTAGTTATTCTGCCTTTCTGGGCCAGGGAGTTCTCTGGAGAAGCGATCACGAGCAAGTGTTTTGCCTCTTGTTTTTTCACCAGAACATTCATGTTTATTATATTTCATCGGTGATTTAAGTTTTTAATTTTGCCTTCCCCGATGAAAATGTGAGTGCAAGAGTGGTGCAATTGCATCAGAAAGTACCACGATGAGGTGGGAACTTCTGGAACTGAAAGCCTCATCTGTAACTGAGGCTGAAATGGAGGAGCAACATGCTGGCCAACTGCCTCATATTTCCCTCTGCCTCTTGGAAGCATGGCTTTTCCCAAACTCAGCTAAATTACCATCAAGGACCATCACAGCTAAAAGCTCACACTCAGTCTGGCAAGGGTGTGGGGTCAGGAGGGTCACAGATTCGCCTCCCCATGTAGTGAGGGAATGCTTAATGCATATTCCCTGGAGCTTTTTTTGAGAAAGAGGTGTTCAAGGAAAGTTGTTTCATGGAGGAATACGAGCGCTCCTCTAGTCCTCAGTGATAATACCGATGGAGATAGCTGGGATGGGTGCTGAGTGATGAGGGCAAAAGATTTTGAGACTGATTACTTCAGAAGCCGCTCAAAATGCCTGAGGCTCTGCGAGATCACACCGTAGCTGGTGGATAACGTGCCAGCAACTTCAGCATCACTGCTGGTACTCAGGGTGGCACTTGGGGTGCCTTGTCTGGGGATCCAGCCCTCTCCTGCGGGATCCCAGTCACGGGTACAACAGACAGCACCCCGAAGAGATGATGTTGTTGAGAGCAACATTGCAGGGGCTGAATTGGGTTTGCCCAGCCCTCGTTTTACCATTTATTTTCAAGCTAGCTAGCAAAAGGCTGTGGACTAGAAACCTGCATTTCCAAACTGAATTTCCGGGGGAAGAGGGTGCTTTTTTTATCAAAAAAGAGAAAAAGGCGAGAGAAGGCTGCCTTCCCCTCCTCTCCTAATTCCACGGCAGAGACAGCGAGATGGAGACGGCCCCGTGGGGGGGTTACTGCGGTTCCCGAGCTCCCCCCAGAGGCACGCCAGCATCCCGCTCCCCACCAGTATCGGCAGCCTTTTCAAAGGCTCTTTTTCTTATTTTCCCACCTGTTTCCCTTTTACTTATTTCCCCAACAAAGCCGTAGGTAAGTAAAGATTTTCTGATCTTCAGCACAAATGTGCCCCCTCCTCCATTTCCCCTCAAACACAAAACAGGAAAGGAAATAAACCCTTCAAACTGTGTCTTAAACAATTTTAAATGTTTTATTTTTGGTGTCAGCTCTTGTAGCAGAAACTTCAGCTTATAAGAGACTTGCTGATGGCTGGGAGTGTACAAACAGTTGTCATTTAGGCTGTCTGGTTTAGTACAAGCCATCACTGGAGGGACGGTATAGAAGGCAGGAGGAACACATGTGGCAGCTGGGCATCCTCATACTGGATGTTCCTATTAACTGTGGATTCCCGGCCAAACCAAACTCCCACTTTTTGGGAGCTTAGTCTTATGTCTCTAGGTAACGCTTATTTCTGGCTGAGTTGTCAGGATTTCTGCAGGTTTGAGGGGTATGATTGATGAAGCTTCTGGTGGATTTTTGGATCAATTCCTCCTACCATCCCACTCCTCTTCCTTTCCTCCCCAAAAGGGTGCATTACATTGATAAAGGAAAATGAGCTGCAGAGAACAGCAACATTAGTTAGACTGCAGTGTGGGTACTGTCTGGTCAACCTTGAGGGTTTTTTGGGCAACCCAGTGGGTGCTGTGGAGAAGAGGGATAATGTAGACATCAAACTGGAATTTTGTAGGGGGTCTTCAAATTACATGGGTTTTATTTGAGGTTTTGTAGGAGGAGATGTTAATCCTTTGTCTGTACTCATCTCCCAAGCCTGTATTACCATGTTTGACTAACATTACAGTGACGTTTGGATGGTGTCATTGGCCTCTCTGAGTTGAAGGAAGAGAAGACAGAAATCTTTGTGTTGTCAGCAGGGCCTTGGCCAAGTCCTGGTAAGTCAGTGAACTGAAAGCAAAGTGCAGCTGGGGAGCTGTGGGAGTGCCAATTTAACTGTAGAGAGCTCCCATTTCAGAATGGTGGAGTTTTCCTTTCTCAGCTTCTATTTGTTTTGCTGTAGACACAGTCTTTCCTCCTTTTAAATGTATTATGTGTTCAGCTGGGGTGTGCACAGACTGATGGATTCTCTATTGGATTTCTTTTTGGCACCTGGGCTGGATTTTTACAATGGACTGTGTACTTACCAAGGTTTGTTTTCTGGTATTTCCCTCTTCATTTTATGCAGTCTGACTGTACCTGTCCTGCTTGAGCACATCCTTAAAATCTCTCACCCGATGTGATTCAAGTCACTTAACTGCTTGTAATGGGCAGGGAGTAGCATTTGGGGTAGTTTCTTCTTGTCCAGCAAGGAATTTCTTCTCTTGATAGCAAGCTTATCTATTGCAGATTTGAGGCAGAGTGGGAGCCCAGTGTGAGTCCAGTCTGAGCTCAAGCCCTCATGTGTAACCCTGTCAGTGAAAATGTTCTCGGGACACTTGCGCACTTCATGTGGCAAGAAGATGTTTTCTGGTGGAGACTGCTCCATGTTGTGTATGTCACCCAAAGCAAATTTCTGAGATGCTGACAGGAGGTTCTCCAACAACATGAAAGGAAAGAGTAGGTACATTTTTAGGCATGATGCTTTTCTAATCAATGGGAGTTATGTAGGAATTTTTTGTCCCTTTATGGCTAAAGGCTGGAGCATTTTCTTCAGAAACTACATTTGATGTCAGTTCAGGTCCCCTGAAGAGCTGTGCCCTGGGGACGCTGCAGCCACTGGACAGCAGAATAATACCGCTGGACATCAGAGAGGCTTTGACATCTGCTACAGTAAAACATCTACTGGAGCAGATCTGACCTGAAATTGTCTGGTCTGGTATTTCTTACCAAAAAACCCGCCTCATTCTCTGGAACCAGGAAGCTCAATGGGGGTTGGAAGGCCTTTCTTTTTCTTCTTTAAATCATATTTTCTAGATTTTTGGCAAATGTTAAAAAATTACCAGGCTTTCAGGCACTGGTGTGTAAACAAGAAATAAATAGGTTGTGGCAAAGACCTCCAAATACCATAACCAGTAATGCTGTGTTAAGTTTAAAGGACAGTGATACCATGTAAAACCTTTTCAGTATGTGTGGATCTCCTTCATATATACATCATATATAATATAATATATTACTTTCAAAATGTGCTGTTTGTTAGCCAGTACCCGGTTAGGTTTGATCTGTTTAATGTCTATGAAACATGTAGAAAATAAAAAAACCTGCAACTCATTGAATGTGTTAGTAAGTAAATACAAATCATATTTTTTTCTAGTTAATAGATCTTTAATAAAACAGGATAAGAAAATGCTGGTTTTACACGTTTCATTTTGAAGACTCTAAAAAAGCATAAAACACTGTGAAAAATACACATTTTAGATGGATGTACTGCTTCTAGCTCAAGCAGGTTTTAATACAAGAATCATGAGAAAATGTACGTTGAAGTATTTCTTTAAAGTATATAATCAAAAATATGTTCAAGATAACCAAAGAATTTCACAAGAATGATGCAGAATTAGGTCTCTATTGATATTTTGTTAAGGTAATGATTTTTTTTTTACTTTACAGACGATAAGGTTTCAATAAAAGAAAGCAAAATTGAAGAACAACAGTGACATTCACATTCTGAAGGAATTGACTTAAATAATCAATTGCCTTGTCTGAATCATTCAACTGTTCATCAACAGATTCATTTCTCTTCTTTTTTTCCTTTGACTATTCAGAAGTGCCACTACTTTATCATAATCATAAGAGACCATTTTTAGTATCTTCAGCAAAATGATGTTTAGTGGGAAGAGGAAATTAAATAGTGAATTCTTGTGAAGACAAACAAAGAGGATTTTTTTTAAAAATTTTTTTTTTTCCCTAGTGAAAGTGCTATTAAAATGTTAGGTGAAAATTATGAGGTGTTTGAAATTGAAACCAATCTTGCAGATTGGTCTTTCAATTAGCAACATTGGTCAGTTATGTTCTAACTTCCACCCCAAGCTCAGTATGAACCAGTCACAGACATGGGATCAGTAGTCTTAGAAGTACCTTCACTGACACAGAACCATAGAATAGACTCATAGAATACCTCATTTATGAAAGGACTCATAAAGGTCATCGAGTCCAGCTCCTTGTTCCTCTCAGGACTACCTACATGTAAACCATATGACAAAGATAATTGTCCACACAGTCCTTGAACTGTGACAGGTTAGTGCCATGACCACTTTTCTGGGAAGTCTGTTCCATGACTGACCACCCTCTCTGTGAAGAACCTTTTGGCCGCCAGGACACAGTGTTGACTCACAACCCAACCCCCTGTACCTCTTGCTGCAGGGCTGCTCCCCAGCCTCTCATCCCCCAGCTGGTATGTATAATAATGATTGCTTCTAACACACGTGTGATTAATGCATTGTTACCTTGTCATCTTCGTTTGTTGGCACTACCTGCCCAGCTCAGGAAGCCTTTCAGGCCTTACAACTCTCTTGGGACTGTAGGACTAGTAAAGGAACCTGGGGGCAGCCATAGCTGCTCTGTGCTTCAGTAAATCTGCCCCTCCCTGTACCTGCAGCAAAATTAAACTAGTGCTCAAAGGTGGAAGGAGAAGGTTTCTCCTGGAAGCCACGTGAGAAACCAGAACTGCCAGAGTATCCACACTGGTGTTGTCCTGTCTTTATCTTTCTCTCTAGAAACACTTAGAGGGACAGACAAACCTCCCTGAAAGGTCAGTCCCTAACCTGAAAATCCAGTTCAGTGGGTAAATTTGGGATGGAAATCCTCTTAGTTTTGCTTCTTCTCTCCTTTGTTTTGTTGGGTCATTCTAGGCAACCGGCTTGAAATTGCTGCCTCTATTTCCTCTTCTAGCTGTGACAGTAACCGCTGTCTGCTTTTCTGAATCCTTGCTGACGGTTGTTAATGGTGGTGCAGTTCTGTGGGAGTGAAGAAATACCTCCAAAAGTGCTAACGGTTAACTCAAGTGATGAAATGCTGTTGTCTACAATAATGCTTTTTTTTTTTTGCTGGATGAATTGGCCAGTGGCAAATTAGCTGATGTTCAGAACAATTCACTCCAAGGTCCTGCTTAGCTGGGTTTATCAGCCATTGAATTATTAGCCTGGCATATCGTTACGTGTAACGCAGTGAAGCCATCAAATACGCATCAGCAAAGCCTCTGTTAGCAGGACAGGATGAGTGTAATGCTGTAAGTTGCAGGCAAGCCCAATTACCATGGGAGAACGCTGCTCCTGTTCCGAGGCTCCCAGCCATTTCGGTTGCATATTAACCATGTTTTTTCTATTTCAGTGGCTTTACCATCCTGTCTTCAGCTCCTGTTTCTCTGTAAGCAGTGACAGGCATGGTCAGAGGTTGTTTCATCTTGAAGGTGGGATTAACTGTCCTTTGAAGACAGGGCAGGGTTTGGGATTTTGGGTTTTGACCATACTCAGGGGTCTGGCCACACTCAGCAGCACCCATTGCTGCCCCAACCACCTCTGTCATTTGCATGGGGTAGCAGTAGCAAGCTTGTTCTGTAGCCATCTCCCCCAAAATTTTCCTTCTTATTACTGTCTTCCCCCAGCTTCCAGCATAGTGCTCTCTTGAAGAGCTCCAGCTTGGCTTCTGAGCAGAGAAACCTGCACAGTCAGTCTTGTCTGTACCAGCTTTTCCAAGCCAGTGTGAGGTGACCTCTATGATGGGGCTTCCTCAGTTTCAGCCTTCCAGCTTCTGGTACAAAAGAGGGATTAGGCCCACATCTGATCCACTGTGGTAATCTGAGGCCAGACATGGTCTTTTCTTTCAAGAACAAGTTGCTGTAAAGATTTTAAGGATGTTGTCACAGCTACACTCACGGGCAAATGGAGCATTTCATCTGCTTCAGGCTGTGAAGATTTAATTGAGCTCCGAGGGAAGGCTCAAAGCTGAATTAAATGTTTGGCTGATGGAGAGCAAGGTCTGCCATAAAGAAATTCTTCTTATCCTTGTCTTCCCAAAGTGCTGCAATACCGACCCAGAACCAGCTCTGATGCAGTCCAGGGCAGAGTTTATACTGAGAAAGCGGCTGTTTTTACCCTGATGGAGTTACTTCTCCCACCCAAATAAAAGACATTCAGAGCAACTGAACTGCCATTTTTTAGTTGCTGTTACTCTGTAGCTAGAGATCGTGAGATCTGCAGGCTCTCAGCCAAAATGTCATAACAAGATTGTTCCTTGTAATTGCGTAAGAAGAAACAGCATGTGTGGGAGAGACAGACCTGGAGAGAATAGTTTATCTGTTTTCCTTAACAATATAAATATGACACATGTATTAATTTTGGAGCAGGCTCTGGAGATTTGTAACAGGACCCTATGGGTTTTACTCCTGAATTTACACTTCAATGAATAAATACTCAAACTCTAGCATGTTTTGGGTCTCAGGCCATTTTTTTCAGGCTCCTTATGACCAAAAGTATCTGGTTGGTCCATCCCTGTAAGGATTACATTTGGAGATCCTAAGGGACAAGTCTTATGGTGGTTGCTTGGAATTAATTCCCCTGGATTTCTGCATAGCAAACACTTCTTAAAATGACTTGAAAATGCCTTCAGCCCTGCATTGGTGTTGGTAGGTTTGACAAAGACATCCTCAGCAGACAGGATTCCCCTGTGGAACATGGGTTTGTGGGATCCTCTGGAGATAGACAAAGGCTTTGCTTCTGAGCCTCAGAGACAATGTGACATCTTTAGGGATACCTCAAGAAGTGCTTCCATGGAGGGGAATCTTTATGCAGAGTGTCATCAGCTGACTTGGGTTTGTCTGTGCTTTGTGGGCAGGAGAATTTGGCCTGTTTTGCAAAGCAGTGTGTTTTTGTTTAGGATCTGTATTTTTCTTTACACGAGGAAAGAAATACTGCAAATCTCGTAAAAACCCAACTGTTGAGCACTTTGGCAAAACCAGGAGGGCCAGATGTCTGCATAAGGGTCAGAACTGCGGGGTATTGGTGTGTCTCAAACCTCTGGGACTATGAAAGGTACCACATTTTGTTACTTGCTATAAAGAGGTGCTTGCTGAGAAGACAATTATGCAATAACACAATTGTTCCAAGGATTTCACAGAAATTCAGAGAGGTCTCCTGGTATCAGATCAGTTCATTAACATACTTCCAGACTTCAAGTCTCCTAAAGACTTAATTTTTTTTTGCAGATCCTCCCTTCTTGTAACATGCCTGAACACATTTATATTCAGATGTAACTAACCTGGGACCAACACTAAGGTGTCAGAAATGTTTAAACTAGAAAAGAGTTATGACAGAATTCAACCTTGAACTGCCTGGGGTTACAGGAAAGCACAGAACTAGTCATGAGTTATGGGGAAATAGATGTGAGGTGAGTGAAGTGATAGGTAATATTCTTGGAGGCTTTATGATTCCAGGAAACAGAAAAATGTGAAATGGAAGGTGAGCCTAAATTAGAGACCCTTCAGAGACACTAATAAATCTGATGGGTGTTGATTAGTGCAAGGTTTGTGAGCAGCCTCCCATCTTTTGTGCAATCAAGGGAGAATTCTTTCTGAATCAGTGCAGTGTAGCCTGGTTCTCAGCTTGTACCATCATTTTCACAGGCATAAAAAGTAATGTGAATCATAGAGGTGATTTGTTTTGGTGGTGTTTTGCCAACCTTCTGGACAGAAAAAAGTGAAAGCAGCCATCATGGCAGCCATACTAGTTTTTGCCCTGAGACTGTGGGATTTGATTGCATGGTTCTGGATCTTAATTCTTTTGCATTTATCTGATGTGACAAAATGAGAGGAGTCTAACCAGACATAGCTTCATCCATACCAGAACTTGAACCAAATTCAGTGCAAAAATGAACAGACTGGTGCCTGTGACTGAAGCCTGCAGATGCCTCACCTTTTCTTCTGCTAAAATGGCACTGGGAAGGGTTTGCCTCTCCCATAAGATTTCTGTTGTCCTGTTGTGCTGTAATTCCTCTGGTGCTTTAGGTATCGCATCAGATAATTCTGCCATGTAGTTTACTGCTGGAGCTAAGGCTCTCTGTGACCTTGGTGAGGTTAATCCTCATGTGTGCTAGCGTGAAAACAGAATCCAGCCCATATGTTCAGCCTTGCATGTGGCTCCAGGAAGTGCCATGGATGGGTTCAGTATTAAAGTCATATTGCTGCCTCCTTGGATAGATGGAAGCTTGCCAGGACTGGAGGGGAAAATGTTAGCTGATGTTCCTGAAAGCAAGGACATTCATGATTTTTCCTTCTCCCACTCAGGTTAGACGCTTGGAGAACCTTGGAACTTTTCTCTTCCATTTATTTTTGTTTAATGAGCAAAGAGAAAGATTGATTTTGATTTAAATGTCAGATGACAGAATTATAGACTTGCCAATGTCTTGGGTGCCCTTTTATTTAAAAGGAGCATCTGCGCAAGAATTGGTACCAACAACAAAGCCAAGGTCTCAGACAGCAAAATTAAAGTGACTCCAAGAAACTGGTAAATGCAAAGCACAAGGATGCCTTAATCTGCCTCAGAAATTTCAGCTTCTGCTGAGGCTGCAGGAGAGGGGCAACAGATTTTCCTATTCCTCTGACTCAGGGGTCCTGTGTCCATTTTTGGTCTTCCCAGTACATGAGAGACATAGACATACTGGAGAGAGTCCAGAGAAGGACCACAAGGGTGATTTAGAGACTGTAGCTTCTCTCCTATGAGGAAAGGCTGAGAAAGCTGGAACTGGAAAAGGCTCAGGGAGAATCTCATCAGTGTGTATAAATACCTGAAGGGAGGGTACAAGGAGGATGGAGCCAGGCTCTTTTCAGTGCTACCTATTGACATGAACACAGGAGGATCTATTTGAACATCAGGAAATACTTCTTTTACTGTGAGAGTGACTGAGTACTTGCACAGGTTGCCCAGGGATATTGTGAAGTCTTCATCCTTGGAGATGTTCAAAAGCCATCTGGACATGGTCCTTGGCAACTGGCTCTGGGTGGTCCTGTGAGGGCGTGAGCCAGGATGATCTGCAGAGGTCCCTTCCCACCTCAGCCATTCTGTGACTCTTTGTAAAACTAAGGGTTCAGTTTATTGAAAGGAGTTAACTTCCATCTAAAGGTGTATGACCACACCAATGCTTTTATTGTTCAAGAAATCTCTAGTAGAGGATATCTCAGTTTCTAGAACTCCACTTGGAAACATGAGGCTAGTCCAGATTATAAGACAGGGATGTGCAGGCTGGAGTTGGGCTGCAGGCTCTGTGAAGTGACGTAGGGAGTTCCCTGTGGTGGAGGAACCCGGCAGCACCTCAGGTCTAGGTAATGGGAGTGTCCTCATCCAAGGGGTGAAGTTACAGACTCTCAACCTCCATCCCATGTGGACTTGCTTGGAGCTTTGCAGAGTACCCAAAATAGCAGCACAACACGTCTGACTCACCTTATGCTCCACTGAAACACTGTACAGTTCTGCAGTTGACCCAGCAGTGGCTAAATGATATCTGTAATGCCACTGATGTCTCCTAGAGAGGTCTGAACTCCTGGCATCATGTAGTACAGTGGAATAATGGGAAATGAGTTTTGATGGGAAGAAGGTTAACAGTAAAGACAAAAATTCCTTCTAGATCAAGAGATTAATACAGGCCGACCCAGTGAAGCATCGCTGAGAGAGGTGCTGATGGGTCATGAAAAATTTACAAGCTCACATTCTGAGCCACTGTCAGACTGCAAAACGTTGACCTTAATCCTCTGAGCCTGTCATGCCATTGCCAGGCAGTAGAACCGAGCCCCTGCAGAAGAGTGAGATTGGGTGCTGATGGTCAGTCTGCTTACCCTGCAGGGTTCTTCTGGGATCTGCTGGTCTCTGCATCTCACTCGGTGTCATCCTGAATATGACTGGGTGTCTGATGTGTTTGCTCTGGAAACGCAGAGCCGAGGCCTCGTTGGAGGGTTGGCAGGAAGGTGGGGGCTGACTGACTGTCTGTGCAGAACTTGCTGAGCTGTGGGCTTCACTGGAAACATGAAGAATGCATCTAGTCCTAGAAGGTCCTAAATATATCCAATTCCACATCAGGCAGGGATCTGTTTAGCATAGAAGTGGCCTTGTCACTGCTCAACATTTCATTCTCTTCATTGGTGCTTTTCCTTATTTATAAAATTACTGGTTTTGCTTTGCTTTGTCTGAAGGGAAGGGAATACTCATTAGCTCTCCTTGATTAGGTGAATACTAACCTAAAGTGTTACCTTGTGTCCTCTCTAAGCCCTGGATGATGTGGCCAATGGAAAATTCGGAGTCTCTCAACATCTCAGTCCCGAAGAGGAAAGACTGGTTGTAGGACCAGACTAAAAACTAGCTCAGCTGTGTCTTCCTCTCAGTTCTGATCCTGACTTGCCATGACGGTTGTAGAGGCACCTTCCTCCCCCTCCAAAGCAGCTCACTGTCTCACTGGTGTCAGAAGGTCTGGCTGCCTGGTGTTTATAAAAAGTTGGGAGTCCTCCGGGGAAAGGCTGAGTACTATTTCACTCCTTTAACAACCCACCATCTTGCATGAGCTGTAACCCCAGTGACAACGGTATGTCACTCTTATTTTAAACCTAATCTGATTTAAATTAGCTTATACCAAAGCAGAGAGAGACATGAGGAGAGCTGAAACCATATATACCTACTTCGATTTCCAGTTTAAAGACAGTGTAAGTAAAGAGTCAAACCTCAGCAGGGTCTTCAGAGCTTGGCCTCCATGAAGCTCTTTTTTCCCCCCACAGAATGAATGTAGTGGTAGTCGGAGTTCCTTGTCTCACATCTCTGGGCCCACCTTTTCATGTGCTCTTGGAGACACATGTTGTTTCCACCTCTCTGAGATCCAGCCCTTGCCACCATGTGCTGTCTCACCCATGCACCACTGAGCTGGGACACAAAAAGCCAAATCCAACTGATGCCTTGGGACCCCATCAGCTGGAAATTTAAACTTGTCAGCACTGAGTATGTGGTGCCCTCCAACAGGTGTGCGAGGCACTGACAGTGGAGATTTTGGCCATGCTGCTTTGCAGAGGGATAAATGGGTGCAAGGGATACAACCTAAGCCACCTGGGGTTTTATTAGTGGTCTCCAGCCCTGGTAGGGTCAGGCAGCTGTTTGTCTTGTGGACAATGGAGTATCTACCTGAAGGGTAAATTAGACAGCGAGTTGTGAGATACCCAGCTGAAAAGTCTCCTAACACATGCCGATTGAGTATTGGCTAATAAAAGCATGGATTGTATGGCTTCCATTGAACTGTGTGACCAGAAACCTCAAAGATTTTACTGCTGGAAATCAGGAGAAAGCTTGGGCACATAAAATGGTAATAAATCAGAGCCTGAAAGGTTTTCGGATTTAATGGGGCAGTGAATAGCATGGAAACAAGACCAAGTATTTCCCCTGCTTCCATATTTCTTTCTCTCCTCCTCTCCTTTCAGCTTTTGTGCTATGCCGTAAGGGAGTACTGAGAGAGGGTGCACAATATCACTTTTCCTAAGATGAAGTCCCTAACTGTTGTGTTTGCTTCCATTCTGCAGACACAAAATTTAAGGTAACAATAAATCGAAGGTCGTAATATGCTCCCTAATTTATTGGTGAATTCATGTATAAAAATGAATGTGAAGTACAGCATTCCTGCTGCGGGCTTGTAGTTTTGTCACAAGGTAGCCAGAAACTAGAGGTCCCTTTTGCACAGTGGTGGAGACCCCTCCTACTGGCTTCATTCATGCGGAGGTGATCAGGTTTCTAATAAAGCTTTGTGGGCTTCCAAGTGATACATCATTTTCAAATTAATTTCCTGCTTGGGTTAATAAACAGTTGATTCATTTCTTTCTTCCTAGTTACAGGCTGGTTGCAGGGACTCTAAATACTAGGCCATCAAGGTTAAAGGGAGCCAATCATGGGCAATAAACAGTCTGCAGTGGAGTTGAATTACTTGTTTGCATCAATCTTCACTCCAAAGCTGTGCTCATGTTGGAAAGGGTTTGGGCGGCAGGGTGAGAAGAGATGTGTGGGAGGGAATCCCTTTCCTCTTCTGAGTTTTAATTTCTGAGTGTCATTGAACTATTCCCATAAGCAAAGCTCTGTGAGCCAGGGTATTTCTGACATAGTGTCTCCCCTGTGAGTGCAGCACATCAAAACAACTAAAAGACTTTCCTGACACTGGGGCTGCAGGTAATCCAGGATCCCATTTTGGAGAATTTTTCGTTTTTGCTCATGCTTTGCCAATAGGATAATTAGAGGGAGAGGGCAACAGAGAGGCTGAGAGAGGGAGCCAAAATCAACATAACATTGGAACAAATGGGGATTCTAAGGCTGCTGAGCAGTGAGGAGCCCGTCTTGCACATCTCTTCTTGTACCTTGATGAAGCTGGTTGGGTGCAGCTTTTGTTCCTAGTGACCAGGTCCCAAAAGAGAAGCACATATCAGGGCAGTGGGGAAAATCTAGGTGTTTTGAAACAGCTAAGCAATTCAGTATTACATGGGAAACGCATAACCGTGCAACAAAACCAGCTGGAGAAACAGAATACTGTAATTAAAATATTGGGTTTGAATTTTGGTGACTGGGCCCTTGACTTCACTATGCTTTTCTTAGTTCACTTCATGCTGTTTGCAAGCACATTGAGAGCCCCAAAGGATTTGGGACTACATCTTCCAGGCTCCAAAGTCCAGTAATGATAAATCAATTTATCATTGATCAGTGATTTTCTACTGTAGTTTGTGGCTTCTCTAATGAAGCAGTTACAAAAGATCATGGACACAGGGAACCAACTAGGAAACAAGCATTAAAAGTGAAGAGTCAGAGGAAATTATTTGCAGATATCTTAAGGTCTATTTGCCAAGTGCTTATAAAAAAATCAATACATTTAAAGAAAATCAGGATGGTACCCAAACATTCTTCTAACCAAAATGGGGCTTTATTCATAATAAATACTATTTATGATGAATAATTTGACCAGGGAGAACTGGAGAGAGGCCAGTGTATCCATCTATTTAATACAAACTATGGGTGATCCAAAGAATTATAGTCTTCTCAGTCTTATTTCAGTTGCTGAAAGAATAACTGAGAAATTAATTAAAGAACAGGCAATAAAAACTCAGGGCAAATATAAGTTGAAACTCCATGGATTTTAAGGGCAAAATCATGCATGCTTTTGCTCATATTTTCTAGAGTCAAGGTAAGAATTATTCCTTTCACTGGCATTTCTGTAAAGATCATGAACAGCGATGTGGACTTTCACTTGGTGTAAGCGGAATTTAGCATGTTGCCACCTAATCTTTGCGGATATCTTAGAAATCTGCAGCCCCTGAATGCAAACAATGTTATGTGTCTGATGTTAATAACCCCTCAATTTCTTTGGGAAGATTAAGAGCAGAGTAGATAATGGAGGGTTGGTAGCCAGAATTAATTTAGATTTTCAAGATGTTTTTGAAAAAATGCACTACAAGAAGCTACTAATGGGATTTGGTGGGTATAGAAGAAGATGGAAGGCAGAGGCATAGCTTCAGCAGTGGTGAAGAGGAGGGACAGAAAGATGAGGGCTAAGAGTTCAATTCTCAGCATGGGAAGAGGTTAATAACAAGGTCCACCCAGAGTCAGGTTTGTGAAGGCTTGCGAGGAATAGAATCAACTCCATAGAGGCCTAATAAACCATAAAAATTGCCAACATGAATTTCAGGATAACCAAGCACAGGGCAATGCTGCTCAAAAGGACTGATTCGAAAGCTTCATACACGCTGACAATTTCTGCATTCAATTTAACTCTCTAGACATAGGGACATAATTGCCAGGGACTCAAAGAAGGAATTCAGGCAGGACACAGCAGGGCTTGCAGCAGTGAAAAGCCTGTTCAGCTGAGCTAAGGACGGGCGGAGGAAGCTGTGTCCAATAATAATGATGTGCTAATAATAACATGATGAACTAATGCTTCATCTTGTACTACCTGCTGTATTGAGTTTGATCACCCTTTTTAGAATCATAGAATCATGGAATTGTTAAGGTTGGAAAAGACCTTTGAGAACATTTAGTCCAACCGTTAACCCAGAAGTGCCAAGTCTACCATTACACAATGTCCCTCAGTGCCACATCTACACACCTTTTGAATAACTCCAAGGTTGTTGATTCAATCACTTTCCTGGGCAGACTGTTCCAATGCCTGACCACCCTTTCAGTGAAGAAATATTTCCTAATATCCAACCTAAACCTCCCCTGGCACAGCTTGAGGCCATTTTCTCTCATCCTGTTACTTTTTGCTGGGGAGAAGAGATCAGCCTGGCTACAACCTCCTTTCACTTAATTGCAGAGAGCAATAAGATCTCCCTAAGCCTCCTTTTCTCCAGGCTAAACACCTGCCCCCAGCCTCCTCAGCTGCTCCTCACAGGACTTGTGCTCCAGCCCCTTCACCAGCTCTGTTGCCCTTCTCTGGACATGCTCCAGCCCCTCAAGGTCTTTCTTGTCATGAGGGGCCTGAAACAGGATTTGAGGTGTGGCCTCACCAGTGCTGAGTACAGGGGGAGAATGATTGCCCTGGTCCATGCTATTGCTGGTACAGCCTGGGTGCCTTTGGCCTTCTTGCCCACCTGGGCACACACCGGCTTATGTTCAGCTGCTGTCCCTTTCTGCCTGGCTGCTGTCCAGCCACTGTGCTCCCAGCCTGTAGTGCTGCAGGGGGTTGTTTTGACCCAAGTGCAGGACCCAGCACTTTGTCTGTTGGCTATGGCCCATCAATCTGGCCTGTCCAGATCCCTCTGCAGACCCATCCTGCCCTCCATCAGTTGGATGCTCCTGTCCAACTAATTGTCATCCATGAAGTTACCGAGGGTGCCCTTGATCCCCTGGTCTAGATGATCAATAAAGGTATTAAACAGGACTGGCCCCAACACTGAGCCCTGGGGACCAGGGACCACTAATGCCTGGCTGCCAACTGGACATAGCACCACTCACCACCGTTCTCTGGGCTTGGTCACCCAGCCATTTTTTTACCCATTGAAGAGTATCCCCATCCAAACTCTGGGGAGCCAGTTTCTGTAGGAGAATTCTGTGGGAAATGGTGTCAAAGGTTTTACTGAAATCCATGTAGACAACATTCACAGCTCTTCTCTCATCCCCGAAGCAGGTCAGCTTGTCACAGGAGATCAGGTTGGGCCTGATCACCTGATTGTCCTGTACTTATCCCCTGATGGCACTCCAGATGAACTCCTTCATAATTTTCCCTGGCACTGAGGTCAGGTTGGCAGCCCTGTAGTTGCCAGGATCCTGCATTCAAGGTACATGCTGGTCTCAAACTGGGAATGGAAAGGGATGTCACACTGTGAAAGCACCACCCTGTTCACAAGCACTGCTCCACACAAAATCCCTTTCACATAGCAGTGATGGTTACACAGGTTGGCTCCTTCCAAACTGCACAAGGTTCAGATTTTATGGCAGGTTGGGGCTCTAGGTCAGGCTCTCTTGAAGTTCTCAATGTGAAATTCTTGGGCAGCGGTGGGAGGCTTTGACTGTCTGTGACTGCAGCTGGCAGAGACCTAGCGGTTTTCATTCAGTTTTGAGCACAGTTTTTGAGCTCATTTGAACCCGGGAGTGAAACATGGGCAGGTTTGTTCATCCCAGCTCTTGGGCAGCAAACTCCAGATCTGTTTTTCTGAAGAGCTGCAAACTGAAATCCCTCCAAAGCTGAAGAGTGCCACGAGAAATTGCCCATGATCTGACACTCCTGGGTGTGATGACACAGCTGGGATGTTGCTGCTGCACACACACATGCTGGCATGGGAGGGATACCAAGCTTCAGATACTTGCTGCTGGGAAGGACTGCTGCTGTGAGTGAGCTGTCAGTTCCCCATGCCATCAGTGGGGATTAGTTGCTGGAGAACTGAATGTGTGTGTTCATTCTTCTCCTTTTTCCTGAAGTCACTTGATGTGCATGTTAAGATGTGATCACCTGAGGCAGCTGATATGTCTGTTTTGCCCGTAATTGTGCTTGCTGCCCTAGCCTTGTAATAATTGGAGTCCTCCACCTGGTGCTGAGGAGTCCTCTGGTGTCCTCTTGCCTCACCTCCTTTCTCCACAGCACTGCTAATGGCAGAGGTAGCAAACAGGACAAGGAAGATCTATCTGGATGCTAAATAAGCACTTAAACACTGATCAAATGTGACACAATCTCCCCTTTGCCTGAGAAGGCAGGGAAGTGCTCCAGCCTTCAATTATCATTGGAGAGCTGAGGCACAGAAAATGTTCTGGCCACCCCATGAAGAAATTCAACTGCAGTGACTGACTCTGGCTTTCCTGGACCCCAGCCCTGGCTGGAAAGCAGAAGCCTAACCCTTCATCAAGGCTTTCTCCCCTCCTCCTGCCTGTTTGTCGTTGTGTCTCATTGTACCATGCATAGTATTAACATCTGCATGTGCTGTGGACAGGTCAAGTCTTTCTGGGTTGCTCTGTGGGGAATAAGCCTTCAGGGCTCTTATGCAAATTCATATCAGCAATGATCCAGAAATAGCAATCCTTAATCACGGGTAATTTCTAAAATGAATCAAACACATTCTTTCTTTTCCATTGAATAATTCTCTTGGTGCTGAGTATTAGTAATGATAAGGACTTTCTAATGTCGCCATAAAATGTTTTTAAAAGGCATCAGTCTCTCCTCTTAATAAACCCCCTTTGGAAATATTGTTTTTAATTTGAAAACCTTAGGAATAAAGGAGGGCCTGGTCAAAAGCAGTCACTGCTGTTCAGCCTTAGTCACATCAAGATGGTTTTTGTCTGCAGATTTAATGCATGTGTGTGGATGTGTGGCTCAGACCTTTCCTTAGGCGTGCACTGACTTGATAAGATGTAATTACCATGTCAGTGATCCATGGATGATGGGTCATTGGGAAATGGGGCATTTTGAAACTGCACCTTTCAATCCACTCTGCTGCACCTTCAGGAGGTTTCTGAGGCAGCCACAGGAGCCAGCCAAGAAGAACTGATTTTGTGCCCATCACGGAGCATCCCAGAAACACCTTGGGCAGTGACGGTCAGCATACCCTTGGCCTTTGAACAGCTCTGAAGACAGCTCTAAACTACAGGAATTTGAGCAAAATCAAAAAGCCAGGGGAGGTAGTATTGAACCACGTTGCCTTGAAGTAGTATTTGTTTGCTAACTGGGGATGAAGCTGCTGTGGGCCTACTGAATAAGCCTAGAAGTAAATGCAGGAGTATAACTGTCCTGGAGGCACTATGTGGAGTCAGTGGAGGGATACCAGGAGACATCTGGCTGGTGATGTCTGCCTTGAAATGTTTGGACTCTAAGAGGGGACATAACTAAGCCAGACTGGACAAACAGGGGCAGTCGCACATGTGCAACATGTACTGCATGTGCCCTCACTGTCAGGAATGTAGCACTCACAACTAATATTGATCTTTCCTTACTAATCCCCCATTCTTTTGTTCTGCCAGTCTAGATGAAAAAATGCATAGATTGTTTCTTTAGAGCTATGACGAGGGAAGACCAAGGGAGGAAAGTTTAATGGAAACCTTTAGGTCTGGAGATGCAGAAAAATACAGACGCCTGTGGCTCTATAGGTGATGTGGTAACTCTGTGTTCCAAATTCCTGCATGCACCAATGTGTTGGCTGCCCCATAGCGTGGGGAGGCACGATTTCATGTGGTTCCCCTCAGATGTACCCACAGGGCAAGTTTGTGAGCACTGAGGCTGTGAACACTCAGTCATATCTTCAGGGAGACACAGTTAAACTCAGGAGTTCCTGGTACTTATATTCAAACTTCTCCCGTAGGATCCCCTGACCACCTGGTAAGTCAGAAGTAAGAAGGTGTGAAATTAAGAACAGAAAACCCTTATTCCTTTCAGGAATGTGTTTCACCAGGGATTTAGAGCTTGTCCCAATGTGCAGTGCCCAAGTTCCAGGGCCAAGGATGCAAAACTTCCTGTTTCTGCCGCATGGTTGCACTACATATCGAGCATGAGCAGCTGATTTTGGCTTTTCCTTCAAATTTCAAGGTTGTCTCACGGACAGAAGCAAGATCCCTATGTGGGAATGCAGCATTAGGGTGAAACTCTTGCTCTATGATAATATGCATTTCTCTCTTGCATTATGAGTATGTCGATAGGGGGGATATGGCCTCGTGTTACAGACACAGAAATGTGAGTTAGAGCTTCCCTTTATGCTCTTACTGAAGGTCAAACAAGTTTTGTGGTGATGTGAAGAAAAAGCCTCTTGTCTGAGGAGCTGATGATCCGGATAACACTCAAAAGCAAAGGGGAATGAAGCAAGTGAGCATCCAAACGAAGAGGTGAATAGGGAAATTTACTGCTCTTCTACTCTATCCACTGTTGGTTGACTTTGATCTCTGTGCTTGAATCACTGGAACTGATAGCTTTTGATAAAAAAGCTATAGAAAAATGGTAGCTAACTAAAAAAAACCCCTTATGGCTGTGTTTAAAGGTGAGGAAAAGGTAAGTAGGTTATGGTGAAGTCTTGTGGTGTGATTGACTTGTTTTTTTAAACATATTTGTTTACTTATCCTTCTGAAAGCGTGGGTGCTAGAACAGAGGAACTCTGGTGTATCTTGTAGCAGGAAAAGGGATGGATGAAAGCAGGCAGGCAGGAATGTGTGTGGGGGGAGACATGGGAAACTTTTAAACTGGATTTGTCTCTGGAGATGTGACATGAAACTACTCCTTTCAACATCAGTGCACCAGGATGGTCAGCCTCCTTCCCCATATCCTTTGGGACAACTCAGCTGATTTTGCAGTGGTTTGTTGCAGCTGCTCCTTGGCTTTCCATATGCTGCACAGAGTGTGTAGATCATGGGACAGGCTATTCCTGGGCAGTTCTTCTCTCAGTCCTGCTGCAGCTCTGGTCCCCTTGCCTGGGATTGCAGCCCCTGGGGTTCCTGTGGATTCCCTGCCTGGGTCTGCTCTCTACCTGTTCTGTCCCTGCATATGATGAGAACCTTTAACTATGCAGAGTTATTGAGGTAATTTGAGTGAAAATTATCCTTTACCTGATTTTGCTGAAGTGCAAGATCCAAAGTGGCCCTACGGAGTGCAAGAGACTGTTGCACTATTTGTGGGAGTCATGGGTTAGAGTTGCAGAAAGCAAATGTCTACTAACAAATTCTTCCTATCCCATTGTCTAAATTTCATCCTGTATGTGCACTCTTACAGAGAAACTGTTCTGCAAACATTATAGAGAGCTGTAAGGTATTTAAAATTAAGTTTAGATTAGCATCCTCCCACCTGGAAATCCAGGTGCTTTACTTATCATGACTTGAGCTCTCCAGAGCTTGGAGACAACCATAAAGCTTCTGTGAACATCCTTAAATAGATGTTCTGCATGTACAAATGCTGCTTCTAATTTTCAGAGCAAGTGATATGTATTGCTGTGCATAGCTGTCTCTTTCCCTGGGTATTAATTACCCTATTCTTCTGCTGAAGAACATGGACCAGGGCCCAGAGTGGCAGTTTTTGTGTTAAATACTTCTGTCTGGTCAAATTTTCCTTCTCCATTTAGTAGAAGGTGCAAATAAGCAAGAGAGAAGAAATACTGTGTGGGAGAGAAAAAAAAAGGAAGGAAAAAGTGTGTGGAAGATTTAAAAAATAACAATCAGTTATGGTCATTGGAGGTGTCCAGATAAGGTCATGGATGAATAACATCATCAGGAAGAATTTCTTCATGGAAATTTCTTCATGGAAAGGGCTGTTAAGCATTAGAATGGGCTGGCCGGGGTGGTGGTGGAGTCATGATCCCTGGAGGTGTTCAAGAAAACAACTGGATGTGGCACTTAGTGGTCTAGTTGAAAAGGTGGTGATCAGTCTAAAATTGGACTGGATGATCTTGGGGGTCTTTTCCAACCTAAATGGTTCTCTGATTGTGTGATCACAATGCATCTGTGTTCTTGTAATCATCAGTGTTATCCTAATGACTCTCCAGATCATCACATGGGAATCATTTCCCCAGGTGTGGAGTACAGCAATTATTTTTAAGGGCTCCCTGAAATGTAAGCTTTTTGTTCAGCTGGTGTGGGGTGGTGTAGCTACCTGACCTCAGCAGAGCTCAGAGGATTTATTGCAGCTGAAGTCCTAGTTTATTGCCCAATTGCCACAGAACACCTAGTTTTAGGTTGGTTCTAAGTGGCCAATACTGAGCGCTGCATCCAAGGGACACTTTAAGGGAAGAAGGAATAACATGAAACTCTCTTTCCACAGCTGTCATCTCACCAGGATACTGGGATTAAGCCAGCAGAGGCTTATAAACAGTGTGGTTGGCCCTGGTTGTAGCTTTTCCTTTAATCCACGTGGCGCATTTCCTGCCGAGCAGCCTCCTGAGCCATGGGGTCAGTGTCACTTCTGAGGAAGAAAAGTTGCCAGGGAAGGGACTGGTTGCCTGGTGTCACTTTCTGGCTTATCTGTTGGGAGGCTAATTGCAAAGTTCTCAACTTGGGGGAAAAAAAAAACGTGGAAAAGACAAAGGGGGGAAAGCTGCTGGGATTTTGCTGTCAGCCTGAGGAAGTACGTGGTTTGAGTGTGAAGTTTATTGTGAAATGGAGGACTAACCCAATGGCCTTGGAAATCGATAGAAAGCCTCCAAATGGCTTCAATGTTTCTTTGTTCAAAGGGAATGGAGGATTTGTGGAAATAGGAAAGCAAAATGGTAACAAACCTGCAGAATGCAACTTATTCTGGGCTCTGTGGATATGTAATTACCTGTCTAGGCCTGTGAAGAGACACAACAGTGATGTTTGTCTTAAGTGAAATGACTTAAACAGACAAACAAACCCAAATAATGTATTTAGGGGAATTGGATGAAGGTGCCTGCAAAGGATGTGGATTAAACTTGGCTCTGCCTGTTGCAGTCCTGCCCAAACTTAAGTTTAGAAGCAGTGTAAAATAGTACAAGAAGCAGAGGAGGCAGCCCAAGTTCTAGAAGGAGGTGGTGGATATCATTAGCCAAAAGATAAAGGAGAATAAATAAAGAACAACCAAAAATCTCCTAGAATCAAAGAACTGAGATCTGTTATAGGTATGCAGGAGGGAGCAAACCCAAGTTCACAATAAATTGAGGACCAAACAGGTTGTTTTTGGAGTCTTCAATCTATCTGATTCAGCCATCTTATCATGGTGCATTCTATAACTACAGCAGAAAATCAGAACAGTCCATGATATACAGTGAGGGTGTTGCTTTGCATATGTATTCCTGAACAATGCTTGGTTACTATGGCGATAGGCACTATAGAAACTGTTCATATGAATTCCTTGACAATTTTTAATCCAGGATGGAGAGTGATGATCTGAGAGGGCATCTCTTCCAGATGGATAACCTCCAGAGAACACTCCTACAGGGACTAATGGGTCTTCACTGGAAACCTTTGATTCATATGTTGAATTAATATATTTTAAGAGGAATAAAATGAGCTCTGAATACCCAGTCTCTGCAGCTTTGGTGGCTAGACAGTGACTCAGGAACTTATGAACACCTGAGTAAATACCCTGGATTTTACATTTAGTGAGGTCCATCAGGTACTTAAACTCTTATCTGCTTTTAAGCAGCTAAATCCATATGTAGGTGATATTGATAACTTTGAACAGTCAATGAACCGGGGTGAGAGTCATGAAATCAGAGTCATGGAGGTTTGAGGGGACCTCTGGAGATCACCTCGTCCCCAGGGTCAGCTAGAGGAGGGTTGCTGAGAGCAACATCCAGATGAAGGCTGAATATCTCCAAGGATAGAGACTTAACAACCTCTCTGAGCAACTTGTTCCAGTGGTGACCCCTCTCACAGTTCTTTATGTTTAAATGGCATTTCCTGTTGGCCACTTTGTGCCCATTGTCCTCTGAGCGGGCACCACTGAGAGCAGTCTGTCTCCATCTTCTTTACATTTTTCTGTCAGATATTTATACACATGAATAAAATCCCTGAGTCTTCTCTTCTCGAGAGCTGAACAGTCCCAGCTCTCCCAGCCTCTTTTTCTGTGACAGATACTGCCATCATTTTGTCTCTTTCATGGCCTCACTCCAGTATTTCCATGTCTCTCTGGTATTGTGGAGCCCAGCACTGGATACCTTGGCTACAAGCATTGTCCTTTGGAGACCATCCACGTTGTCCATCAGAAAATGATCAAAGGAGGCAGGATCTAGACCCATGTGTCCCAGCTCCCTTCTCTGACAGCGAGGCTGTGCCTTCTAGCCAGGCTCAGAGATGATTCTCTTCTCTGGCTTCTCTTCCTTGCTGCAGTGGAAGCCTAGTTGGAATGATTATCAGAAGTGGAGAAGTTGATGAGTCACTGTCTTGTAGAGCAGTGCAATTTTGTGTGGAGCTCAGTGCTGATCTGCCTACCCATCTCGAGTGAAGATTTATTTATGGTGCTCTCCAAAGTGATACTGTAATATCCTTTCCTAGCTCACATTCCCGCTGGTGCCTGCTCATTATGTGATTTCTTCCCCCCCTACCATGTGCTAAATAAGATTATGGTGTATTGAGGTTGAAGGGAGCAGGATATTGTTAGGATTTTTATCATCAAATTACAACTTTAAGCAAACTGGAAGTCTCTGATCAGTCATGTAGAGTACAGTGTACTGGTCCTGGCCTTGATATCCTCTCTCAGCACTATGGCAAGATTCAGTGATTACCCAGAGGTTACCCAAGGTAAAGGTGGAAAACATACTGCTATGAACAGCTGCTCCTGGTGCTGGCTCCTTCACTCTCAGGGAAGGTTCAGAGACATTACATTTGTCTCAGTAAAACATTTCTCCTGCTTGGCAAGTTGTGCTTCACTAATGTACTCATCTACCAGGAGGCTATTTTCAGTTTATGTTCATTCCAAAAACAAGAGCACATCTGCCCCCCGCTCCCCAACTTCCCTACTCTGCCCTGGGAGGGCTTGAGAGGCTGGTGGAGGCATCTGCAGGGAAATGTGAGTGCTTTGCCTTTGATGCAGTGTGAGATAAGTGATCTGCTGAAGGGGTCTATGGGAGGTAGAGCTGCCTGGCCACTACTTTCTCCTCATCTGTTACAGGCATGAAAGTGGTCAAGTCATATTTAATTTTGGTATAAAAATTAGATTCTGTTTGAAGGCAAATTCAATGTGTTGCCTGGCAGGGGACCTGGATTACCCTCAGCACTGCTAAGTTTAGATTGCTAAGTGCAAGTGATAAAGTGGTACCTTCCCTGCTTCAGAAGAAGTCAAACACCTCTATTTCTGATCATTTAGCAATTTCATTGTATAATTCTATTATAATAAGATCATTATATTTGATAAAATCAAATGTGATAGAAATGCAATAATGAGTTTTGGATTCCCAAATGCTGATGCGCTTGTGGCCTGACAGTTGCTCCGAAGTGAAAAAAAAAAAGCTGTTTCTTTTCCCTGGTCAAAATGAATCACAGTTCTCCTTGTGTACTGCCCAGTGCATCTCGTAGAGCAGCTGCTTCTGGTTTTCCCTTTGGTGACATTCCTGGAAGTGTTCAAGGCCAGGTTGGATGGGTCTCTGAACAACCTGATCTAGTGGAAGGTGTCCCTGCCCTTGGCAGGGGTGATGGAACTAAGTGATCTTTAAGGACCCTTCCAACTCCAAACCATTCTATGGTTCTATAGTGGTCTGGTGGATTCATGGCGGTGTTTCTTTCACCTACTGAAATACTAATTTTGACTTTTTATTTGGGCTCATGCCACCCTTCAAACAGTATAGAGAGGCTCTTCAGTCTAACACCGAAAAAATTAACTTAGAGCAGCAGCAGTGAAATGGTTACAAGAAGGGAAGGGGAGCACAGTGATCGAGATGAAAGACAGATGAGACAGGATTATCCAGAACAACTTTGGGTTTGCTGCAGGGGGATGAGTCACTGGTGGCGGTGGCTAATGTAGATATCGAGATGTGAGGGTTTTTTTCTCAGTGAGATTTTCAATGGAAAATATGGTTTAAATGTGGATGAATGTGAAACGATGCAACAGGGACAGTAAAATGCCTATGTTAAACTGAACAGTTCTGCAGTGGCCACCCAGGGAAATGATTGATGGGTTATTTGCTGCAGATTATGTGACAGGGGAAGAAATCTGGCTCATCGGGGGTCAGGGAATTTAAATGTTATCCTCTTGTCATGGTAGGTGCTGAAATCAATCTGTTACCTCCTGTTAGTGCTTTTGATGAGTATGCAGAAACACCCATTTCCCAGTGGATGAGGTCAGTTTTTAGAGTTGTAGCTGTACTGATTTTGAGGCCTGCAAGAACATTTCTGGTTATGAATTCATCATAGAATCATAGAATGGTTTTGGTTGGAAAGGACCTTAAAGATCATCTAGTTCCAACTCCCTGCCATGGACAGGGACACCTTCCACTAGACCAGCTTGCTCAAGGCCCCATCCAACCTGGCCTTGAACATGTCAAGGCATTGGGCAGCCACAACTCAGTTCCAGAGCTTAAAATATTTTCTCCACAGATGAAGAAAGACAGCATACTTACCAGATAGAATATTGATTACCCATTATGGAAGTGTTTTTACATAAAGAGATCTTCGAACTATCAGATAATGGTGCTACTAGAAGCATGATAATGGAGCAGACCTGTCTTTTCTTTTTCCTGTTTTGTGCAAGATTTTGACTTCCATAGGTTTCAGGAGAGGTCACCCAGGTCACACCACTATGGGGCTTGACCCTGTTGACATGTCATGTAGTTCTGGACCAAAATGTGAATACTATGTCTCTGCACTTCTCTGTGCACATGTGACATTTATCAAAGTCCAAAAACATGTGCTGGGAATGTGTTAGCCCAAGCAGATTGCCCTGTGCTTAACATCCAGTCAGTGATACTATTCCCCAAACCCTTCTTAGATCCTTAACACTGGAAGTGTTCCAGGCCAGGCTGAGGGGAATTGAGCAACTGGATCTAGTGGAAAGTGTCCCTGTCCTTGGCAGGGGGTCATAATTAGATGATCTTAAAGTCCCTTCCAACCCAAATCATTCTATGATTGTATGATTCTGTGGAAAGAGTTCTGCACACACAGTCAGCACCTGTGGCGACTGATTTAATTGGCCCAACTTTTCTAAAAGCAGAAGAAGATATTTCCGGCTTTGAAAACAGTAGTCATTTGTTTGCTTATCTGTCAACATCTGTCAGTGTGTGCCAGTCACAACTTATTTGTCTTAATCTAAAGTATACCATGCTCTAGCAACTACCAGACCCCAGGCCTAAAAGGCTTTGATTTATGCCCATGGCATTTGGAGACCATTGCTATGTAAATGACTAATAGTGATAGCATATATGTCATGGCCCTCTGTGGCTGTTAAGACCAACATTTGGCAGGTTTTGGCAAGAGAGCTGAGGATTGAGTGTTGCCTTACGGCCACCCTTGGTGTGATAAGTGGCACGGATAGTGCTAACAAGTACCTAGGCAGTTAGAGCTGCAGAGAGGTAACTGCTGTGTTTCCAGTGGAGAGACAGACTGGAAATCTGGGTCTACCTTATGGTAACATACAGCTAAGTTTTTGGGGGAGACTTTATGTGCAAATTGGTTGCTTTTCACTAGAGAGAAGTTTCTTCTGTTATGATGAACCTGGTGGCTGGTATCTGATGATGGGGCTCATTGCATTTGTCTCATAAAAATATTATTTCCATATGAGCGAAGACTGAGGACCTCAATCTGTTGCTACCGAGATGGCTGTGAGGTTGCCAAGCAAAGAGCACTCAGCATCGTGAAGAGATTGGGTAAATCTGAATGAGATCAGCAGTCATTGAGAGCAGCCTAAAGAACACCACAGATGAGGCAAGCCGGGTGCAAGCTGAATGGATGCTGTTGCTTTATGTAAGAGACAGTCATCTGCAGTCAGGACATGGGCAAAAAGCAAGACTAACCAGCTTAGTAGACAGTTAGGCTATGGCTGAGAGGAAGGAGGCAATCGTGTGGTTTAAATCCTGGCAGAGTTGTTGGAATGGGGTTCTGCTTCTAATTCTGCCACAGGCTCCCAGGCTCCTTCATTCACTGCTAATGCTCCTCCCTGCACAGCCTTTTTCGTCCTTCAGAGCTGCTGAGGTATGGGGGTGTCCATATGGGCAGCAAAATGTTTTACTGAAGACTTTGAGCTCACTGCAAAACGAGTCAGGTCTTTGTTGAGGGATGGTGGTGACGAGGCTTGTGCCTAGAGTATCTATAGCCATTTATGCATATATATGTATATATGTGTATTTATATAGTTATGTATGTATGTGTAGCTGTAAGGTTGTTGTTCTTGCCTCTGCTCATCACAGACTTTGGAGGTGGTAGGAGAGGTAGGAACAGGAATGTAGCTGCAGCCTCACCTTCTGAACCCTGAACTCTTCAGGTGTCTGGCTGGCCACTGAGAGAGGATGGGGGGACCTGCACCAGGGTCTCCATAAGGCTTAAGTAACAGCTGAGACTATCTGCTTTATAGAAAAATAGTAAAACAGGGAGTTGGTGATCACTTGGGTAGAAGAATCAGCTCATTGTGATCATCTAGCAGAATACTGGTCCTTTTGAAATCCCCCTGGGATGTGACAGATCCGTATTGGGAAAATGATCAATCACCTGCTCGAAAAGCAGTGACTTGTCAGTAGGTTTGGTGCCAAAGTGTCTAAGTCAGTGTTCTGCATGTGGAGAGATTCAGGGCTTCCCAGTGCAATCCCAGTGGCCAGTAAAGCTCAGCGGCGCAGGAGCTGGCACTGATCTTTGGAAGTGGCCAGTCTTCCCGCCACAGCTCACCAGCACCATGGAGGGGCTGAAACCTTTTGGACAACGACCTCAGGAAGCTCAAAGTCATTTGTGCTTGTCTTGTGACATGGAAAGCTCTCTAGGAGCACAGAGCTTGCTGTGAAAAGGAGAAGGGAAAGGGAGGGACAGATGGGAAAGAAGGAGTCAGGTGGGAGAAAATAAATAGGGCAAATGCAGGCCAGGCTTGGAATCAGTGGTGGCCAAACCTGCTAGCCAGCACATGCCAGGAGGAAGCAGAGATCATGATTAGCCATCAGAACATCCTTGGTATCCCTTGCCAGACATTTCTCCCTGGAAAGACAAAGAAAATAGGAAGCTAACTGATTTAATGCCATTCCAGGAGCCTTCAGCACAGCGTCATCAACCGTGACATGCCATAGGCTGACCTTCTCTATTCTGAGTCACACTTTGTCCTCTCTTGGTTTGGAGCCCCCGTCTCGGATGGGCCAGAGAAGATCAGACTGCCAGAAGCCAGAGTGTGAAGGGCTTGACAGGCTGTGACGGCCGTGTCCTGCATGGCCAGGAGCCACAACGAATGAGACACGACTCTCCAACCAAAACACAAGGAAATGTGAGGAGCACTGCCCCTAATTTGTCAGTCAGGAAGAGCTCTGGTGACATGAGCAATAGGAGGTGACTCCCTGTGGCACAGCCACTGTTAGGGGCTCAGGACTGGTCTGCATCAGCGGGGTGGTTGTTTCCTACTGGTCCCCTTGCCCACAGACGTACCTGAAAAGATCTGCTAAACATGCTGATTTACCTGTTAGCCTATAAAAGCCAGTGTAATAGTAATTTTGGCAAAGAACAAGTCTTCAGGAAATCAATTACCTAAAATTCAATCTCCAGCTGGGTAAAGTCCTGCAGATTCCAGTGAAGCGTTTGTGTTGCCTGATGTATTTCTTGTGTTGGGGATTTCTTTCTCCTCACTTTAATCATGGCCACTTTCAACAAATGTAGCAAGGAACACCCTTTAAAACCCAGTCAGGCAACTCTTCCCATGCACCTTTTGAATATGGGCAATGAGGCCACTGATTTCTCCACCTTGTTACATCCAGAGATCATAAAATTAGACTTGTGATTAAATGGATTATGTAGTTTTGCCCAGTGGCTTCATGTGGAGAGCAGAGACTATGCGCCAAGATTCCTGGTTCCCTGCCTTGCCTGTTGGCAATGGCTGGGCTCTTCCACAGCCTGTGACAGGGCCACCTGTTTCATTATTTTGTATAAAACTGGGGCTTCCTTTGAATGCACCTTCCTAGGGGACTGTCCTGGATCCCTCCCACAGAGATGGATTATTCCGTTTATTCCTTTCCCATTTTCATTATATGGATCAGTCTTTAACTCTGCAGAATGCAACTGGAAAGATGATACATAGATTAACTTAGAGATTCTAGCTTGTGTGTGAATCCCCCTGGATTCTTGGCATGACCTCCAAGAGGTCATGCTGTAGGTACTGGAAAAGAAGTAGATGGCTTCATGCCATGATATAAAATGTGCAGCACTTCCTGCAAGCACAACCATAGTAGAGAGAAGAAATCACTAGTGCAGGCACTGGGAAGAAAAAAGATGAGTCTGAGGATGCTGTTGGGAGTTCCACACTCACAGATATTCAGACCTTCCTTTGTTGTTATCATAAAAAACATGGATTACTAAGAATTGCACAAAAAGCAGTGGGAAGGCATTGCAAAATACTAGTGGAGGGTTAAATCTGGAGAGCTTGTCCAAGGAATGAGTAAAAGGACCTGTGCTACAAAGCTGCAAAACGTTAATGGGTGTAAAAACCGAAGAAAGGGGGGAATGATTTGTCTTAGTCAAAGGGCAAATCACTTAGCAGTAATGGTGGTGGTGGTGGTGAATTATGGAAGGTTAAAATCCAGGTTGAGTACAGTACAAATTTGCAGTCAGATGTGTTAGTTTAGAGAATAACCTCCCGTGGAGATGTGTGGCACTTGATTGGCATTTTGTAACTAGGTAAGTGCACAGAAGGGATAATGGCAAATAGGCATCTGGAGAAAAAAATCTGTGTGTGAGCAAATCTATTGAGATATGAATGCAGGTGAAGCTCTGATGTGAGGACCCCTGGGTATTTTGTCCATAAATAATATCAACAGAAGACCTGAGAGAATCCATTGGGATGGCTTTCCAAGCAGCTATCACAAGGAAGTCTCTTATGGGAAAAATCACAAATCAGCAGCGTTTATCTGAACATTTTTATATCCAGTGCTTGCTTTTCAGAGTTCCCACATCTATTTTCACTTATTGATGGACAGACACCACTCTTCTTAATTTATGGAGACAATAAAGAGAAAACTTTGAAGGCCAAAACTCTCTGTAGTGACTCAGTTGGTTAAGAGCTGACCTAAAATAAATCATAATTTCTTATCATTTAGGTTTTTCTCTGAAGTTTACCATCTCTGAAGCTCATATATTCTTTTTTTTTTTTTTATCCTTTTCCAATCAGTACTAGAAGCTGCTGTACCTAAAATGTTGCTAGGAAGCTGTCTTGTGGTTGAGGGTTAATCTCCATTTGAGTCACAAGAGAGATTGTACCTGTCAAATGTACATCACAACTTCGGAGATTTTTTAAATGCTTTTAAAAAAATATTTGAGGATATAATGGTTCTCCAGACCCAAAAGGAGAAATGTCTGAGATCTCTTCAGCAATTCATGTTTGCAACTTCAACAAACAGCAGCTTTCTTGACTTCTTATGGTACCTGTAACAACACACTCAGTATGAAGGAGCTGATATATTCTAAATTTACAGGAAGCCACAAGTTCACGTGTTCATTCATTTATTTTTCATTCATGCACTGAGCAGGAGTCAGACAACAGCTGTTGCACCAGGATTCAGGGAACAAGAACAACGACAGCAAACCAGGGATTACAAATAAGTCCCTTGGGAACAAGGAGGAGAATTTCCAGGTGAACAAGTCAGAGGCAGAGACATCTGTAATTGTTAAGGAAACAGTCTCTAACTAAGAAGCTGCTCTAATGGAGAGTCAGTCTGGAGCTCCAGAAAAATGTTCAGAAAAACACAACCATTAAAAATCCGCAAATCTTGGAGTAGCTGTGAATTTGTTCTGAGATGGATAAGTCCAGTAGTGACAAGAGACATTACATTTTCTTTTCTTTCCTTACTCATTTCATGTGCCTGTTTATTCTTAGCCACAGTCATTTTCCCAATCTTTTTAAAGCCCCAGGACCCACTTCTGCTCATTCTTCATCTTGAATTTATTTAATATGTGCAAGAAGAAGTTGGTTGATGAAATATACTACTGAACTGAATGAGGCCATCACAGGAGAAAATGGGTTTATTTTTCTCCTTAATGACAATTCAGATAAGTAGGCAATGACTCTTGGAGGATTTTGCATTGAGATCATGGAGTTACAGGCAGTTCTCCTTCCATAGTTCCCCTCAAAGCCTCAGCCTTGCTCCTAAACACAGAATTGCAGCATGGTTAGGGTTAGAAGGGACTGCCAGTAGTACCATCTGCTCCCTGCTCAAGTAGGGTCTTCCTAGAGTACATTGCACAGGATTATGTCCAGACTGTTCTTGAATATCTCCAGTGGGGGAGACTCCTGTATAATGTTCTCATGCTGTGTCCTGATGTTGTGCAGTGAGATGCATTTGGGACTCGGAACAAAGCAGACAGCATGGATCCATGCCCTTCCCCCTCAGCCTGTTTATAGCTGATTGATGACATCAGAGGGGGTCATATCTCTCTTACCTAAGTCTCATATTTGAGCACAGTGTTCTCCAAATTATCACCTGGAGAGACAGTGCCTCCAAGTCCCTGGGGGTACAGAGGTGCTGGTGTGATGTTGGTGTGAAGACAGGTTTTGACATACATACAGTTGGCAGTGCAGACACCCGCTGCAGTGGTGCTGTGTCTAACAGACCAGGGCTTTAACCAACTGCACAAGGGAAGGTTAAAAAAAAGCTATGTAGTGTTAAATCTCGCCATTGAGGAGGATCTGTAACGCATAGTGGTATGTTCCCAGATCTGTGTATGGCTTAACTCAACTTACAGACTTTGCAGGAGCAAATATCCTAGGCAGGCAAGCAGCAAGACCTCCTTCCCCTCTGAGATGGGATTTTTTTTCTAAATTGGTTAGTGCCAATTGCCCATGTTTCCTGATAAGCTAAATAACGGCAGTTGGGATCATGTTCATGGAAATTTCCATATGCCCCTTGCAGAGAAGCCAATAACCAGCTTTCAAGCAATGAACCTCATCCCAAACACCCAACCAGGACGGCTGCTAAATGGGTATGAAGGGAACGATGACTCCACATCCACATCCGACTCTGCGTGACGACAGGGTTGCAGGGGTGCATGACTGCTTGCACAGTGGGCTCAGGCTGCTGCAGAGTGGCTGCCCCAGCTATGCAAGAACCTTCCAGTTGGAAACATGGGAACTGCTGCTGTTGGACTGACCATAAATTCAGCCCAATTAGGGACTGAGAGGATGTCTGCTTCCTTTGGTTCCCATGCCTTTTCAGTGCAGAGGTGGAATGAAATGGTGTAATCAGTTCTGGGATATTGTAGCTCTTTTTTTTTTTTTTTTCATGGCCAGCAGTCTCTAAACCTGGTCTTACCTCCTCCAGCCCCCACAGAGTTCCCACGAGTGACAGCAGGGTGAGCTTTGCTTGTGTCACTTATCAACTTCTCAGCAATATAATGTTTTTTTGCAGCTTTGTTCTTTCATTCCTTGAAACATGAGCTGGTTTCTCTTTATTTCCTTTGTGCTATTCAAGAAGTAGTAGAGGTGGTGCATTTGTAGTATTTAGTGTAGAAGTTTACAGTTATCTAATCTGAAGCTTAAGAGAAGTAATATGTCTTTCAGGATTATAGAAAGTTGTTTTGTTATTATTTTATTAAAAGTGCATATTTTGGTAAGGGGGATCCTTAGCCAATAATCAAATAAGGAGCTGCACATCATTAGGAAAACAATAAAGGATCAGACTAATGACTTTTAGGGCCTCATTTGCTCTCCAGTTAATTAAACAGACAACACAGATGCTGCTGCTGTTAATAATATCATTCAATTACTGTGCTGCTAAGTATTATGGTCCCCAGGAAACCATTACCCAGTGCTGATTGAGAAGGGGAACTGTGAAGGGCTACTTAGGGGACAATAAACCATGTCTCTGTTGAAAAGGGGGCTGAAAGTAGTGTTTGCTGGAGACACTGGGTGCTCAAGTATGAGGAGGTGCAAGGTTGTTCGAGGTGATGGAGGAGATGAAGGTTAATCTGAAAAGTTACGTTCTTACCCCACGTGTGCTAATCAAGCTCAGGGCAGCCAGTTTGGGGTCAACGGGAGACACAAGGGGCTAGGGTGGAAGGCTTTTTGCTTGCAGAAAGCAGACTGTGCTTACAGCAGTCAGGAGATGGATGGGGAATTAAAGGGAATTGGAAATGGAAATGAATGTATCTCAACACCCCACAGTGTACTAAGCATCTCTCCAAGGGGAACAGAGAATATCATAAAAGCCTCATTGAGCAGTGCAGGTAATAGATTCACTGATATTTCCACTCTCCTAGTTTGAGGATGAGTGTAAAATCCAAGGCTGGCAGTAGAAGACCTCATCTCAGCCCTTGGGACTTTATCAAACCCATCTTTCTCATCCAAGCAGTGCAGTGACTGTTGAGCTGAAGGAGCACAGCCCAGTGTGGTCCCAGGTGGCTCGGGCTCATGGCACGAACCTGCTTCCCCCAGCATCCCAAGAGAGGGATGCACAAGGGTGTGAGAGGGCAGAGGACAGGTGTTGAAAAAGTCCCTGGGCCTTCCTCAGGGTATTGATGTCTCCTCACACTGTTTCTTCTATCCCAATCCATTGGATATCCCTCATTTTTCCCACAAGGGATCATTTGTTTTCTTTTTTTCTTCATTTTTTTCCCACTTCTTTTTTTAACTCCCCTCCCCCTCCCCCC
>VZRE01014645.1:132982-158163 GCA_013396775.1 Cephalopterus ornatus
TAGTATTTATATATACTGTGGTAGCAGCTGGAGACCCAGACCAGGGATGTAGGGGATCTTGTATGCTGCGATGCTCAAGCTGACCATTATCAGTCTGGAATTAATGGTGTGTGTGCTTGGTACTCTCAGCTCTTCTCTGATCCTGGGGAAATGCTTTCAGGGCCATAATAGCTTAAGTAATATGAAGATATGTGTTGGAAAATGCTTGACAGTAGCTCTGTGTAAGAAAACCTCTCCTGCATGTCTGCACTGATATTTTGAGCACAATGCCGAGGAGTTTACATCTGTATGAGGCTACTTTGTGTGTTCTCAGGGTAAGAGAGTGAATATGGGTGTTTGGGGTGCTAATACTCTGTCTGTAAGGAGGTGTCGCAGTGCTGGGGCTGCACTGCCACGTGGTGACACCAAGCTGCATTCATTGTAACAGGGTTTGCTGGTTGCTGAGGGATCCTTTACTGAGCTATCCTGGAGCGCTGTGCCAAGATCGGAGTTTCAGTTTGCATATTAAATGTTAAAAAAATGTGCATTTGTGTGTGGATTTCCCCATGATACAAAATGATTCAACCTCAAACCAGTAGGAAGGGAATTGTGCTCAATTCTGAAAGATGCTTTGGGGAAAGTGGTTTATTTTCTTTAAAGCTCAATTAAAGAAAAAAACCTCCACGACTATATGTTTTTTTAACCAAACTTGCGTTTATTCATTCAGGTTCTCCTTTATTACTGGATTAATAGAATCATGGAATCATTAAAGTTGGAAAAGACCTCTATGATCATCGAGTCCAACTGTTAACCTAACATTAAACCACATCCCTCAGTGCCACATCTACACATATTTTAAATACATCCAGGGATGATGGCTCAAACACTTCCCTGGACAACCTGTTCCAACACCTGACCACCTTTTCAGTGAAGAATATCCAGCCTAAACCTCCCCTGATGCAACTTGAGGCTATTTCCTCTTATTCTGTCACTCACATTTGGAAAAACAGACCGACCCTCACCTGGCTACACTCTCGGGTAGTTGTAGAGAGTGATAAGGTCTCCCCAGAGCCTCCTTTTCTCCAGGCTAAACACCCCCAGCTCCCTCAGCTGCTTCCTATAGGACTTGTGCTCCAGATCACTCCTCAGCATTGTTGCCCTTCTCTGGACATGCTCCAGCTCCTCAGTGGTTTTCTGGTTATGAGGGGCCCAAAACTGGACACAGGATTCAAGGTGTGCTGAGTACAGGGGGACAATCACTGCCCTGGTCCTGCTGGCCACAATATTGCTGATACAGCCCAGGATGCCCTTGGCCTTCTTGCCCACCTGGACACACACTGGCTCATGTTCAGCTGCTGCCAACTAGCACCCTGAGGTCTTTTTCCACAGGGCAGTTTTCCATTCACTCTTCCCTCAGCCTGTAGTGCTGCAGGAGGTTGTTGTGACCCAAAGGCAGGACCTGACATGTGGCCTTGTTGAGAATCTGTCATGGTTTAACCCAATCTGGAAAATAAGTACCATGCAGCTGCTCAGTACCCCCTGCTCCTGCCACCCTGGGGAGCAAAATTAAGGAAAAAAGCTAAACCTCATGGGTTGAGATAAGAACACTTTAATAATTGAAACAAAATGAAATATAATAACAACACCAATCATAATAACAGCTACAATAATAATAAAAATTGTAATGAAGTTACAATTATTACAATTGTAATTGTAATGAAATGGAGAGGAGAAGAGAAATAGCACTCAATATAAGCAAGGGATACACAATACCATTGCTCACTACCCACTGACTGATGCTCAGCCAGTCCCCGAGCAGTGACCAGTGCCAGCAATTTATATACTGGGCATGATGTTCTGTGGTATGGAATATCCCTTCGGCCAGTTTGAGTCACCTGTCCTGGCCATGCTCCCTCCCAGCTTCTTGTGCACCTGCTCACTGGCAGAGCATGAGACACTGAAAAGTCCTTGACTTCGGGTAAACACTGTTTAACAACAATTAAAACATCAGCATGTTACCAACATTATTCTCATACTAAATCCCAAACACAGCACTGTACCAGCTACTAGAAAGAAAATTAACTCTATCCCAGATGAAACAAGGACAGCTGGCCTCAGCCCACCTTGCAGATCCTCTGCAATCCCTCTGCAGAGCCTTCCTACACTCCAGCAGATCAACATTCCCACCCAACTGGGTTTCATCTGCAAACTTACTGATGGTATACTCAGTCAGGTTGTCCAGATCATTGATAAAGATACTAAAGACAACTGGCAGCAATACTGAGCCTTGGGGAACCCCACTAGTGACCAGTTGCCAGCTGGAGGTGGCTCCATTCAGCGCCACTCTCTGGGCCCAGCCATCCAGCCAGTTTTGTACCCAGCAAAGAGCACACCTGTCAAAGTCTATAGACTGTGCCCAAATATAAATAATATATTATCTACTATAAATAATCGATGTGGTATGCTATATATTATATGTATATTACATATCTGATCTATTATAATCTAGTATACCCAAATAATTTCAAATGGCTTTAGTCCCACAGGTGCTTGTGCTCCCACCTCAAATTCAGAACCAGAGACTGTTCTGCTCCCAGGGAGTTTTAGCATGACCTGGCAATTAGCATCTCTGCTCTTCTGCCAAAAGCAAGGTACGGACTTGGGAACACACCAGGATCTGAGACCTGGACACGCACCTACCCCTGGGGTGAAAGGGTGCATGAAAAGACTGAGGCTAACCCAGATCTGGTGGTGTTTCCATGGGGTGGACCTGCTACTTTATCCTCAGAATGGGACCATCCAAATATTTTCAGCAGCTCCAGCTCACCAGTATTGTGTAGCACCTCTTTCTGGAGAGTAGGAAGGTGTCTTGGTGGCCAACTCTGCACATTCCTTGGCCCAAGACAGTGGCCAAAGTCGGTGCAGTATAAGACTGAATCTCTCAGGATGTGTCCTACCAACATGGCAAACTCAGGCAGAGACATGTTTAAACATGAGGATACAGTGGAGCCGTTTCAAAGGAAATCTGGATTCAGTTCTGTGCTTAAAAGGTGGTAAATTGGGACTAATGACAATCAGGGGAATTAAATGCAAGAACAGCCCAGGCCCTTGCGATTGCCACTGCTGAGAATTGTGAATGAAGTCATTCTCTGGAATGCTTCAGTGTAAGAAAAGCATTTGCTTGTTTCCATACGATTTGTATCTGCTGGCACTGGCCTGTTGGAATGCAGCTCTGGATCTGCTTCGTGTCAGCAGGATGAGGCCCCTTGAAAGGGGCTGACAGCTCCCCCGAGACACTTTCTATGTAGTTAGGGGTGTTTGGTGACCAAGCAAACTTTCCCAGTGCTCCAACTTTACTTTTTGATGGTATCAGTCACAGACCCCTCCTTTTCTGTGGGTGTGTTCATAACTTACTGGCTGGCTTATCTCATCCCTGGCATCCTGCTTCTGTCCCAATAATGGAAACATTAATTAAAATCAGCCCTACTGTGGGAAGCTCCACATGTGCTTGCAGGGATGGGACCTGTCTCCTGCAAGGCTTTGGCACCTCTGCCGGTTGCCCAACCACTGTCCCTTGTCTGCAGCCTGCTGAGATCTGAGATTCCTCGTTTTCATGAGGGATTCCCTGTGGAGCCTGTTAATTAATCTCACTGAAGTGTAACAATAAACACACCTGCAATTCTTTCTTTATTTATTTCTGATATAGGGATATTTAGTTTCTACATTTGAGGATGGGGGGAGTTGTCCAGAACTTGTTATCAGTTTTCTATCCCAGTATCTGGTTCTATCTGTACTTTGCCTGAGCATTAATTTAATTCCTTTCTGCTAAAAACAAATGCAACATATTATTCTAATGAATAGCTCATCCTCATCTTCCCCTTGTTACCCAGCTGCTTTCTTTCCTTACACATCTAAAGAACTATCTTCTATTGTTTTAATGTCCACTAGGCAATTCTCGTATTATTCCTACCTATGACAACCTAGCAGACATGGATTTGTTGATTTGTCCTTTTCCCACTCCTTTTAAATGTCCCTGACAATTCTTCCCTTGCAATAAGTATTATTATAATATTGAAATAAGTTGCAAGATGTATTGCAATAAGCACTATTGTACTCTAATCTTGGTATTCTTTGGCATTTGTCATCTCTGAATTCTTAATACCAAGTGACTCAGTTACTAATTCCTTTAGTTTTTCACCCTTGTGCTTCAGAAATTAAGGGCTTTGATACCTGCTTTTGCTTATCCTTCTTTTAATTTCATCAATAGGAGGGAACACTTGATCAAACACTTTTCCATAGTATCCTCACTGTTGATCTAAACCAAGTCTAAAATAGAATTGCTAGAATGGTTCCGATGCTGCTTCAGGAGTTAAAAAAATCAATTCCCTATTACATCCAGGAAGGGCTGAGCTCAAATATCACTCGTAACAGTAATTCTCCACCTGCCATCTAGAAAATTGCAAAATGACACATTTCCTAGTATTTATCTTTCTAATAATTTGCAAGAGATCTCATGTCATGTCTGGATCCACTGGCAGAGATCTGTAACAGCTTCCCAGAAAATGAATTACATTCAGGTTGATCCTGTTATGAGCATGGTCTCATCATTTAAACCCATGCAAATCACCGTGTTATGCACCTGCACTGCAGTTTTGCCATTATTGCTTTTATTTCTCTCTCAGATTGTATTCCTCAGTCCCATGTACTGATCGTATCATGTTCCTGTTATCACAGAAAGACTCCGTTTTGCATCTGGTACCAGGAGTTCTTATTCTTCCAAGCATCCACATTGCGTATCTGCCATTTTCAGAGGGCAAGTTTTCCTCATCTTTTTATTTCTTTCTCACTTTCCCCTTTTTTCTCTCTCTCTTCATATCCTCCTTTCTCTTTTTCACCTCATTGTTCTGCTCATTTAACCCCTTTTTCATCCCCTTTCCCACCTCATGTTATTTTGCTCTCCCCTCCTCTCTTTTTCCTGTCTCACTGTGATATAACACCCATGTCCTTATGAATCCATTTGTTCTTCTCTCCCTACTAGTCAAAGCCCTGCACACAATGACACTTGCTATCTCTGCTGGCCATTTAACTGTTTTGCTTGTGTTCCCAAATCCTGATGATTTTTACACCAAACTTCCCACTCCAGGCTACAAAAAGTGGAGAAGGAAGATGATGAATACAGTCTGGGAAATGGAGGACAGGGTGTAAGAGCTGAGGGATGATGAGGAGAGGGGCATGAGAAGAGGCTGGAAGGTATTGAGGGGAGGAGGAGTAGTGAAAAAGGGAAATTAAGAAAGTTTGGGAGGAACCATGATGGTCAGGATTGGGTGACAAGAGCCATTCAGGCATCCAAATCATGCTGGGGATGGTACCATGGCCAAGACAAGCTCCAGCTCTGCGCTGTGCTGGATTTCAGGTGGGGGCCTCTTCTCCCAGGCAACTAGCAATAGGACAAGGGGAAACTGCCTCAAGTTTCATCAGGGAAGGTTGGATATTAGGAAAAATTTCTTCACTGAAAGAGTGGTTAAACACTTGAACAGGCTCCCCTGGGAAGTGGTGGAGTCATCATCCCTGGAAATGTTCAGAAAATGAGTTGATGGAACTTTGTGATGTGGTTTACTGGGCATGGTCAGAGGTTGGACTTGATGACCTTGGAGGCCTTTTCCAACTCTAATGATTCTTTGGCTGTGGGTGGATGAGGAAAAAGGTCTGTGCGGAACAAGATTCACATGTAAACCTTATGTGGGTTGTCAAGAATTGAACCCAGTTCCCAGAGGACGTGTTATGACTGTGTAACGATTTGTGTGCCTAGGATACTTGGCCTTGACAGACTCCAGAGGACTGCAGACCTTACCCTAAAGCTGGTGCCTCACGATTCTATGATTCTGCCTGCAACGAAAGGGAAAGAAAGTGGGTACAAAGAAAGCAAAGAGGAGCTGGTGCATGAAAACAAGGGAATGGCAGAGGACTGAGAGTTATAAAATGTGCAGAATGGGCATGCAGTGAAAGATGGGCCCTTCTGGTTCCCCATGAATGTCTCTCATAGTGGGAAGCCACTGTTCTCCCCTCCAGGTTCCACCTGGTCCCTGGGAATGCTGGTATCATGCTGACATTCCCTGCCTGCTGCACCCTTGTGGACTCTGCCTGGCTGATGCTTCAGCGCTCGTTCCCTCAATCAGCATCGGCAGCACTGGCAACAGCAGCAAAGTGCCAGGGTCAGCTGCTGGCAAACTGCTATAGTTAAATAACAAAACAACAACAAAAAGAATTTATATACATAAGAAAAGGAAAATGAAGCAATGATGGGTTGGGCAATTAAACTAAAAGCATTTGAGAGTGTAATCCAGCTCTCTCTATCAATAATTCAGGAGTCCAAGATCAGTCTAATTGATTGAACACCTTCCATAGTAGTCAGCCACTAATAAGACAAATGAAATGTCTTTTTTATTGTCAAATCTCCATCTCACATTTGCTCAGGCAAAATCCTGCAGGGCTTTTCATTTCAGGAGCTTGGGTATTTTTTTCTCTTGATGGAGATAAATTGAAGGCCAGCGTCTGTTTTTAAGCAGCAGTAAATTAAGCCTGTCTGCTCCTTTGGCTGTGGGTGGGTGGAGAAACAAGAGCTGTGCTGAACAGGATTCACATGTAAACCTTGTGTGGGTTGTCAAAAGTTGAACCCAGTTCCCAGAGGACGTGTTATCACTGTGTAATGATTTGAGTGCCTAGGATACTTGGCCTTGACAGACTCCAAGGGACTACAGATCTTACCCTAAAGCTGATGTCTCTTACCCTCATTCCTCTAAGGAAGAACCACATTAGGATCCTTGTTTTCCTCATGGTGATATTGATACTTACCTTTTGACATGGCATAGGTGTTTAAAAGGGGCTGAGTAATTGTTTAACCTTTCCAATTTCTGTGAGCAAACCACGTTGCAGGTTGCGGGGGAGAAAAAAAGTGTGGGTTGAAACTGGGTTATGTTTTATAGCTTTCTTCCAAATCATGCCAGTGATTGGGGGACTTCTGTGGTGACAAAGTAGGGCATGCCTAGCAAATTTCCTTGATTTTATTTCCTTTGGACTGTATCACTGAGGCGGGGGTGGTGAAGGGGTGATTGTCCCAGCAGGATGGATCTTGTGGACACCAGCTTCAGAGCATTGATCATTAATCAAAAGCTGATTTGAAGAAGAGGCAAAGCTTGAGCTGCCACTGATATACACACAAGTGCCTATCTGCATGGTGTAAATCTGTGTGTGAGCAAGGCTTCATTAAGCTCAGACACTCACCAGTTATGCCAACACATCCTCTTGTATGCACAGGGGCTCTGGGACTGGATTTTTAGCCAATATAAATCAAAATAGCTCCTCAGGGCACTCTGCTGACTGATATGAGCCAAAGATCCAGCCCTGGGGTGAGGAAAGAGCTCTGATTCCAATGTGTATGTGTGTGTGTGTATTTAATTAGGAGAGACCACAAGCTGTGTGTGTGCTCTGGAGTCCCTACTGAGTTAACGTGATGTGGCACAAGTAACCTCCCGAGCAAACCCAAAATCTGGAGATCTGGTAGCAACTTTCCTCATTTGCTATTACTACATATCCTTCTCCACAGCTTGGATGGGGAGGGAAAGAAGGAGGCAAAGTGCCTAAGAGGTTTCATTTTGCCTGTGTTGCCTCTAAAACGTTATATGATGTATTTGAATGCTTGATCTAACCAAGGAGTAGTTGTTATACTTCCTAATCCAATAACTTCCTGATGTCTGTCTCCTCTTAGCTTTGCTCTAGCTTGACTGCACAAATACCATTTAATTGTGTTCTTGTGGAAAATAAAGGCTGGTAGCTTTGCCAAGAAGGGCTAATTTTATAATGCCCTGTGCCAGAATTATTCTCAATAGCAAAGATAAGGCTGATGGTTCATAGTTGGCAGTTATCATAGGAGACCTGTTGCACAGGGTGGTTACAGGCAACAAAATTCTCTTAAATACTGGGCATTGCCTGTGAAGGCAGGTGTTTGCTGTAGTTAAGACAGAAGAGAATGAAGAAGCAGCAAATGGGAATGAAAGAAAGTGGGAAAGAGAGAGGAGGAAAATAGAACCAAAAAAAAAAGGCAATAACAGCAAATGAAAACAACTAGGCTGAAGGCACGAGAATGACATGGGAGTGATGTATAGATGGAACAGGCAAAGAAGAGGAATGGATATGGCTAACAAAAGGAAGGGGGTGTGGAAATGAAACAGAAAGGAACTGATGAGAGAATTAGGCGAGTGAAAATTTTTTTTGTTTTATGAAGGACATTTTCAGCTTCTCTGTCTTCAGACAATGTAGCACCTATCTGCCTGGCAAGAAAAGCAACTTGGTTACACAGCAGATGAGCTGGTGTTTACTGGAGTCTTCTTCCTGGGACAGGTTCTTTGAAGCTGAGAGCTGGTCCTCTGCAGAGACAAGTGAAACATTGCCAGGTTTATAATGCTGCTGCTGCTACACAGCCAGGAAGTCAGAAGTCTTCAGGACTCAGGCACAGCTTCAGCCTTAGTTTGAGCAGTTGAAGCTGCTGACAACAGCTCTACCAAACTGCTTATGGTTTTGAAAGGCAAATGAGATCCATCAGTGAATGAGGGAGCAAGTCTGGAAGTGAAGTTGTTATTTCCAAGACCTATAAGCGACCAAGCAAGCAAATACAAAGTAGCTATTGATCTATATTTGGTTTACATAGAAAGGTTTTGGTAGCCATGGGCTGCAGGGGTGTCTTCTGTGAGAAAACACTGGAAACTGCCCACATGTTGGACAGAGTCAACTCCAGCCAGCTCCAGGAAGGATTCACCATGGCCAAAGCTGAGCCCATCAGCAGTGCTGGTGACACCTCTCTGACTTATTTAGGAAAGGATAAAAATATTTAATAAAGGGTAAGAAAGGGTAAAACAAACTCCTCTGTGAGAGACGAGTGAGAATATGTGAGACTCTGCAGGCACCCAGGTCAGTGGAGAAGGAGGAGGAGGAGATGCTCCAGGCACCAGCAGCCCATGGTGAGGCAGCTGTGCCCCTGCAGCCCACCGAGGTCCATGGTGGAGCAGAGATCCACCTGCAGCCCAAGGAGGACCAGGCCAGAGCAGACAATCCACCCTGAAGACTTTGGAGGACTCCATGCTGGAACAGAAGGATTTGCCCTGAAGGAAGCTGCAGCCCTTGGCAAGCACACACAGGAGCAGACTCCTGGCAGGAATGGCAGCTCGTGGAGAGGAGCCCGTGCTGGAGCAGGTTTGCTGGCAGGACCTGTGGCCCATGGGGGACCCACCTTGGAGAAGTCTGTTCCTGAAGGACTGCACCCCATGGAAAGGATCCATACTGTAGCAGTTCTTGAAGAACTGCAGCCTGTGGGAAGGACCCGTGTTGGAGCAGTTTGCTAAGGACTATGTCCTGTGGGAGGGACCCCATGCTGAGTCAGGGGAGTGGAAGGAAGAAGGAGTGGCAGAGATGAGGTGTTATGCACTGATCACAACCCCCATTCCACACCCTGTTCCAAATGGGGAGGGGAGGAGGAGAGAGGAATTTGAGAATGGAGGACTGAAGTTGAGAATGACAAGAAGGGAGAAGTAGGGAGAGGGGTTTTTAGTTTTGCCTTTTTTTCTCACTGTCCCAGTCTGATAGTAATTGGCAATAAATTAAATTAGTCTTTGCCAAGTTGAGTGTGTTTTCAATGGTAACTGTTGACCAATCAAATTGTCCTCATCTCAAGCTACAGATTTTTCAGTCCTACTTTTCCCCCCTGTCCTGTTGATGGAGAGGAAGTGAGAGAGCAACTTTGTGGCCAGCCAAAGTCAACGCACCACATGATTATACATACTGATTCCCAGAAACGTGCAGTCCAGGAAGCTTGACTTCCACGAAAGTGTGTTAATATCCTTACTGACAGTCCAAAATTGAGTGTGTGTTTGCAACTCTGATCTGGACTGAGGAGTGTGAGATGATAAATAAATCCCTCTGTAAATACAGGACATGCATGGGAGAAGTAGTGCAATGGAGGGTCCTTATGTTTTATAGGCAGGAACTCCAGTGGACCCTCTGCTGTGTTGCTCCTTTTTTATATAATCTTCAAAGCCTGCAAATGAAGATGAAACAGAGACTTAAATAATGACAGGAATGGTTCTGGAGGATGTTAGCCAGGGTTTTGGTCAAAGAAGTTTCAAATAGGACAAGGGGAGATGGCTTTAAACTGAAAGAGGGTAGACTTAAACTAGGTATTAGGAAGACATTTTCCATTGCAAGGGTGGGAAGGCACTGGAACAGGTTGCCCAGAGAAGTTGTGGTTACCCCATCTCTAAAAGTGTTGAAGGCCAGGTTCGATGGGGCCCTGAGCAACCTGTTCCACCAGGATATTCCACTTGGTCTGGTGGAATATTCCCTACCCAGGGCAGGAGCTTAGAAATGGGTGATCTTTACAGTCCCTTTCAACCCAAAACATTTTGTGATTTTATGAAATAACCCTCCTGGTAGGTTTTCTCTGTTATTAAATAGACTAACTTGTTTCACTACAAGGCCCTTTTAGGAGGGGGGATATTAGTCTTAGTCTTAGTCTGATCTATATTCTTCATGACTAAGCCCTCTCTCACTCTAGTATCCATGTTTAGAAAGTGCAGATGGTAATTCCCTGTGTCAGAGCAGAATTATGAATAGTCAGGGACCATCTCATGTGTCATTTATATAGCCCCTGCCACTGCAGGGTCTTGGGTGACAGTAGAGGTTTACAAGTATAAAAACTGTGCAAATGATGGTTATGACTGCTCAGAAATGTCACATGAAGTATTTTGTCAGTCTGATTTATTGAGCTACCTTGTATGGTGTTCAGTGATGAAATAGAATGAAAAACAGCAGCTGTGATATTAAAATAATATAGTAGATCACTGTTTTCCACCCAGCAAAAGATAAATGGTGAGGAGTTTGAAGAAGTTTTGCTAAGTGACTTCCCATTTCTTCCAACTCAGTTTGACTATTCCTGTTGGCTGGGAATAGAAAACTGAAGTGATGGATGGCTCTGATTATGCCTAGTCAGGTGCATTAAATGGTGTCTCACTCTACTGCCTCCTGCAATCTTGACTGTTGGTGTGCTTATCAGGGCTGATGGGGAAAAGGTAGATGTCTGTAAACAGTAAAGGAATAAAAGGGGAGGTGAAAGATCTCAAATTGGTCTCAGCAAAAGGATTTGTTGGGCCCTGGAAATGTGTTGAGGAGATTAAACTGATCCGCTTTTAGAATAACTAATTGGAATGTGTCTGTCAGCTTCAAGACTCAGCAGTGCACATGAACCCCATCCTGCTTTTCATGGGTCACTTGGTGGAGAGATGCTTGCAGTATATGGAAAGCTTCTTTTTAGCATCCATCTGTTTAATGCTAACATGGAGCTTAGCTCAACTGCTTGTCTCTGGTTAAATCATGAGCTCATGCGTGCTTGAGTTATAGTGCTGTGAGTCCATAGAAACCAAGAAAAATTACTCTATTTTCATCAGTGGGAGACCAAATAAGATCCCATGGATTTTTAGCTATGAACCAAGGAGAGGTAGGTTTGAGATGAAGTACTTAATTTCAGGTTTTGTGTCAGTGCTGTATACGGCACATGTCTAAAATTGCATGAAATACTATTCAAAGTCTGTGTAAATGCAGCATTGAATTTCTGTGGTTCTATATCTAAATCTGGGTTGTTGATGTAACAAGAAAATTGAATTCAAGCTGGAAGGGCGCAAAATGCTATGAAAGTGACACTGTCTAATGCAACAGACTACAGAGGCTGGTTTATTCCTCCTAGGGGAAAAAACCCCAAAGCAGGCCGGTAACATAAGGCTGATCTTTATTAGTCTATGAGAGTAGTGAAAACAAACTGGGAGGATTACTGTTTGAGCTAAGGGCTTTTATGGAAAGAATCAGACCATGAATAAGTTTGGATTGAAAATAGGAAGATTTCTATCAGTAAGAGCAGTGAGTTTAGGGACAGCCTTACAACTTGATGAGAGGAGGTGGAAGCCCTAACTGGGGTGTATCTCTATCTTTTTAGGAAGGAGATTTTCAATGCACGTGAACTCAAGTTCTGGCTTTAATATCTCTTAGGCTCAAGTTCCTAAAACACCTGACTTGCCTTGAACAGTTTCTGATGGCTGGAATAGCATCCCAGGAGAAATGCCTCTGCTTTTGTCTTGTTAGGGAAAGGTACCAAGGTCTCATGCTCCTGGTGGGTTCTTACTTCTGTGAGATCAAAACTGGTATCAGAAGAAAGGATGAGGTGGCTTCATTTGAAAGTTCCAACCCAGTGAGTTAGACTGGTCTGGCTCCAGAGGTGTAATTACCCTGACACTGCAATTCCAGCAAATCTTCCCCTAGACAACTCTGAACAACGTCGCAAAACTTTGACCTTCATGTTTTAGTTCAGCTCTTCTTCTTCCAAAGTGTGAGGACAAACGTGCCTCAAAGTTAGTACTGGCTCAATGCAAAACTGAACAGGACAACATTTTTGGGCAATATATTTCCATTAATTTTTTTGGTTTCAACTTCAAAAAATGCTTTCTCAATGAGAATTGAACTTCTTCCATCACAGAAGTTTTGATTGAATGATTTCCGTTTTTGAAACACAATTGACAGAACCTACTTACAATTTGTAAGGGAAAATTGAGAAATCTCTTTCAGCTTGCGTTTTCAAGCATAAGGAATTTTTTAGGGTATAAAAGCAAGAGAAATAGACTCAAATCATTTGAGCATTACTTTTTTTTCTCTATTTTGAATGGAGTACATGTACCCGATTTGATGAAATCTGTCTATAAATCCAATTGAATCACTGCTCAACCTATATGTGATATAATGGGGGAAATTATGACAGACTCCGCTTGCTTTGGCTGTTGGATCACTGAAGCTGAGTTTCAATTAATGAACCTGCTGCAAAATTGGAGTGTCTGCAGGGAAAATAGCCTTGGCCAAAACCATATCCAGCCGGATTCAGAAGACACGTGTGGGGATGTTTTCTTCAGAGAAGGGCACAATAAATGCTGTAACTGATATAAAGAAGGCTATGATTGCAAAGATCTAGAAGCATGAAAATTTATGTCCATCTGGCTAATTCCTTATCGTGGTCATTAAGGGTTAGAGAATGACAAGGAAAGGAGAGGAAAGAGGAATTCTTGGTTCTTCCACACTTGACTGTTGACCTGCAAAGACAGAGACTATCCTGGAAGAAGTAGTTTTATGTCTGTGTAACTTTGTCTAGATCACAGTTTTATCTGTTTTAGTAAAGTTGAGTCTCGTAATTGATTTGCTGGCAGGTTTTTCTATCAGGGCCTGAACCTAAGCACAGTGGGAATAACCAACCCTTCTTTTAGCTGCCCTTTTGGATAAAAAAAGTCCTGGTTTCTCAATAGCAGAAAGGAGAATCTGTTGAAAATACCGTGAACCTGTTAGTATTTTCTAAATGTTTGAAAAATATTCTTAGTTTTTAGTTCTGCGTGGGAAAAATCTGCAGTAGATACAGCAAAAAATTGAAACAGATATGTCAGCAAGCTCATGGCAAGGTGTCTGTGCTCTTCTGTGTCTCTTAGTTGCGTAGAGGGGAGAGTTGTAGAAGGCAAAATACAATTGCTTCAGTCAAAACACATCTGAACCACTTCCCTCAGTGTCACCCTTTGTCTGTTGCTGGGTGTGCTGTGTTTTGCCAGACCAGCTCTGACAGCATTTGATGTTACACAGATTTACGAACGCTTCTCTGTGAACTGCACTGGATAGTGACATCACAGGTTCAGAGAACGTGGTTGCTGCGTCATTAGTGATTTCAGTCACTCTGCTCTGTGCTGGCCTTTGGTAACATTTGCTTAACAGGTTTTTTGTTGAGATCCAGCTTCTCAAGCCCTGGCAGTGTCAGACTGAGAGCTGAGAGCAGAGAGCAGAATCCTCTTAACCCTGTGAAGACTCAGACCTGGTAGTTGGAAAAGAACTAACCTTTTGAACAAAGCAAAATCATAAATTTCTCTTGCTCCTTTTCTATCATCACAGCATAGAAGAAACTCATTAATTTTAAGCCTTTTGTTAAAGTGTGAGCCCCTGTGCTTCTTCCTGATGTATTTTCCCCTGATCCTTCAGAGGGCTGTTTGGATCATCTTGACAACTCTGCAGGTGGTGAGTCCTTCATCTTCCTCCCTCATGGAGAGGACTCAGATCATTGCCAATAGACTGTGAGCAACAAAAACCAGTTACAGAAAACTATTAAAATTGCCCTAGAAGGCCATTTATAGAGGGGATTAAGGAAAAACAATGCTTACTGCAATTACGTCCACTGAGTAGAAAAATGCCTTTGTGATGTAAAGAAATGACAACATCAGGAAAAGTTTGCCATACAATGAGGACATAATGTTATAGTGATGGCCAGTCACACCTACAAATGCAAAAAAGAGGGAATTTGCAGTCCAGGGAATTGATAACCCTGCTACCATAGTTAAGGATAGACAAGGATAAGGACTGTGCAAGCTCTAGCAAAGATCCTGAAAGTTTCTGAAGAGCAGGAGTGATCTCAGACAAGTGCAATAAAAATGATCACATAAGGAACTGTTTCTGCGGAGACAAAATCTGAATCTAGGTATATGTTGTAAAACACCTATTGTCTTCCTGGCTGCAGGACTCTACCCCAAAAAGAGTTCTGCTTATAGCTAATGTTGACTAAGGGATGAAGCTGTGACTAACTCCAAGAAGCGTAAACGAGTGAGTAATGATGAAGGGAAATGGGGTGTGTTGTATTGAGGGCTATAAAAGAACACTGTGATAAAAGGCAGCATAGAAAAATACAGGCTGTGTATCAAAAAACAACTTCCTACTAGCTGCTAGACGGGGAATAATTTCCTAAGGGAGAGAGCAGAAACTCTGTTATTTCAATCATTTAAACAAAACTGGACAAAGCCCTGGAGAATATATTGTAAGGAACAATCACATGCCATCCCCTGGGAATGGATAACATGACCTGATAAAGTCTTTTCCTAGTGGTTGCTACCATTCTTTTCAGATTGAGAACTTGTTCTGGGCATGACTTGTCTTGGGACTAGATGTGATATGAGCCTCAGGTCAGTCCTCTGATTGATTCAGAGAACCAAGCACAGAGGAGGAAAGGGAGGAAAGGAGTTCAGGGCCAGTCAAAAATAGAGCTAATGGGAAAATATTGACTCAGAAGTCAACTATCAATTGCTACCTAACTGGAAATCCAGCACAGAGATGCTGTTGGTTTTGAAAGGAATCAGGAAATGGTACACTAGAAACACATCCCAAATAAGTGTTGTTTTCAGTGCTTGTCTCCTCACAGAGCTGGAGAGGAACCTCTCCTCTCTTTCCAGCCTCTTTTTGGAAACAGAGGAAGCCATAGGTATGAGCAGAGTTAATGCTATATCTGGACAAAACGAACTGGCAAGTTTTGGCATCCTGGATTTCCTGGGAGGTGGTACACCAGGTGGAAATTACCTCACATGCTCCGTCATCTTATTCAAAAGAATTGCCAGTGATTGCAGACATCTCCTATCTAAGCAGTTAAAGTAAAGGCTAAGTTCAAGAAGAGGAGGTTTGAGACAATCAGGTCTTCTGTGTCACATAGATGAGCAGGAAGATTGTGATTTCATGTGGCCATTTGAAGACTTCCACTTTCCCCTCATTTATCTTTTTTAGTAAAACTCTTTATAGTGTAAATATTACACAGGACGAAAAAAAAGGGGAAAATGTTCACATGCAAAAGAGAGAAGATAACAAACACGGGCAAACACAGAATTCCTCAATATTTTTTTTTAAAGCAAGGATTTTCAAATTCTGTCTTTTGCTAGAAACACGTCATTCCTTGAGCAACAGCAGTAGTCAAGCCTGGTTTCCTGTGAACTCCAAAACATCCCCCAGTTCTCTTTACCCTGATTTGCACCTTCATCCTTGCAGGCAGATAGGTATTCTAGCACACACTGGTTTATTAAGAAGATGGAGGCATCTTATTTCTGCAGTTCTCTCCCATGCCTCTACATCCCACCCCACGTTGCAGGACTGTTTCTTTCCTATAACTGTCCAGGGAAAGAGCTGATCATATTGCAGCTGAGTCTGCACTACGCGTGTGTGGATTTTTAGGCCCTTTTATGTGTATTCACAGATTGGCCAGATGGCAGGCCCAGCAGAACAGACCACTATCAAGTTCACATTACAGCTTCTTCTAAGTGGTAGAAATTGGTGAGCAGCTTCAAAGCTATTGTGGAGGAAAGACAGATGGACAGAGATATAAACATAGATGGCTCATCCTTATTGAGAAATGAGAAAAACTCCAGAACTAATTAAAAAAAGAAAAGTTTTTTATGTCTTGGTTTAAACTTATAAACCTATTTCTTAGTGCCATAACCCAGCGTGTATCTGAAAAGGCCCAATGTTGTGACCAAATCTATGTTTTTGCATTAGGCAGAAGCATTAAGTCTCAAAATGGAGGAGCTGTGTCCTGTGGGGGTCTAAGTTCAGGAGGAATACAAGATATTTTCCAGGGGAAGCAAAGGAGCCCCCAGTTCTCTTCACCTGGGGGAGTGTGGAACTGCCTGAGCACAAGCCTCTGACAGGCTGCTGAATAAGCAGCACTTCCAACTACTCTGCCTCAATGAATTGATTAGATTTGTGTCCTCACCTCTCCAGGTAGGCATCCAACAGGGGAGAGGCCATCCCCTGTACATGTTAGCAGTGGAGTCCAGGTGGGGAAGGAGGAAGAAAGCTCAGTCTAATCAGAGAACCTCTGAAACACAGTTCTACAACATGTCCCATGAATGTGACCTTACTGAGAACCTCACCGGGACTGGGACACATTATTTTCCTCTGAGAATCCAAAGGAAATCTCCTCAAGGGGGTCAACTCCTTGCAGGGAATGCCTGACTGTATTGATCCTTAGCTGAAACCAGCCAAACCTGAAGTCCCAGGTTTATACCCTGAATCAGAGATGAACATGGCCACATTTCACTAAAGTGCTGCCTTTGGGTCCCTATAATTTATCATCATCATCATCATCGATGTGTGGGAAACATACTGTCTTCCCAAGNACTGCCTTTGGGTCCCTATAATTTAAGATGTGTGGGAAACATACTGTCTTCCCAAGCTACACCCCCAAGATGACTACACAAAAAACTGACACACCAGCCAGCCTCAGTTCTTGCTCCGTCAAGGCTGTAAGAATTCAGGGCTGTGTTCTTAAGCAGTTGTCCAAGCACTCTTGGTACTTTTCCTGGGGTTGAATCTTCCAACGGGACATGGTTTAGCCACATCTGATAATGGGCAGGGATGGGAATTCATGCCAACAGGCAGTTTCGTTGGTGCACAGCATTCATCACGTTGGTGTTTACTGCAACTTTGTGTGTCTGGAAGAGAAGCTACAGGAAAAAATTGCCGTAAGTAAAGCTCCCAAGAGTGACGTTCAGGTTCCATAAGGAAGGAGATAATGTGTGGTGGCTGCAGATGAAGTAGGATGAGAGGCTGTGCTGACCTTGTTGAGGGATTTAGGATTTGAGGTTGCACCTGGGGCACATCATTTTTCCTCTCCCATGATGTCCCTGTCTTCACAACAAGGGATGATATTATCCTGTATTGCTGTGTGTTCCTTTAGGGAGGCATGTGCCATGCTTTTTCCTAACATTAGAGACTGTCTATTGAGCATGGAAGGGGAGGATGTCTTTGAGGATGGAAGGAAATGAGCAAAACTAAGAGAGATTGTTCAGCTGATGTGCTGCAGTGAAATCAACTGACAAGGGAATGAAAGAAAAAGGAGGTCCTGGAGATGTTTGAGGAAAAAGGCAGCAGAATCTGGGGAGAGACCAGACATGTGAGAAAGAGAAGAGAGAGCAGTCAGCAGTGCTTATGTGCCAGGAGACTGGTGTAGTTACACAGCAGCTTTCACCCAGGTAACAGCAGCATCCATGATGCACTCTTGATTTCCTTGCAGGAGAAAGCCGTTGTCCTGGTAAATGAGTTACTACCAGTTAGTTAGATTAAGTATTTCCCTCATCCCTACTGAAACCTCTTTCATCTGCACCACAAAGGCTGTGTTGCTTCTTCTCCCTGAAAGCACAAGCAGCAAATCCAGCAGAGAGACAGCTCTGATCTTTGTGGCGGTTTCTCTGACGTAGACGAACCTCTGAAGTGAAGTGTGTGACATCAGAAAGATGTTTTAATCTGAATTACACTTGCCCATCTAAATAACAGGTGCCATTATCCTCTCTTCATTATCTCCCAGCCAGGGCTTCTGCCAGCATGAGTAAGAAGGGTTTGAGTCACAGGGATCGAGAAGTTAATTTCTTTCCGGAGACTGTTGTCAGAGACAACCCGGCCTAAATGTCCACCACAGGGATGAATGATGCGTAGATAAATGAGGGGAGAAACCTCCTCCTAAGAAAAATAAAGCATACCTCATGAATAACACAGAGCGCTACTCTGAGATTCAAGACGTCTAAGACCTGTTTACATTGAATGTGAATGTGAATGAGGCTTGGCTGCTCTGCAGCTACACACTGGCCTTAGTGTGACCTGTAACTAACTTACCACTGCCACTTCTAATTTTTATTTTTTAACGCTGACTATGTATTTGGCCTGGTGCCAATGCGCATTTAGAAACAAACATCTCTCAATCACTCAATGTAGATAAACACTCAAGAAAACGCACTCAGGCTCCGTCGATGCTGCTATGTGTTTTGTAAGACACAGAGACCAACAGAGATGTCATGGAGAAGGTCAGTAACAGCTGAACACATGTACTGTCCCAGTGTGGTGCTTAGTTGCAGTTGTCCCTGGCCAGTGTCAACTTCCATGGGGTGGATCAGTCATGGACTTTGTCCGGGACAGTGCTGGTTATTCCAGGGTGAAGCCGTAATGGGAACTGTGCTGATGAGTTAAGAGCGAGGCATCGTGGGTTGGTGGTGGAATTCATCCTCAGAATCATAGACTCTTTAAGGCTGGAAAAGATGTTTAAGATCATGAAGTCCAGCTGTCAACCCAGCACCACCATTGTGTTCACCATTAAACCATGCCCTCAAGTGCCACATCCACATTTTTTTGAACATTCCATCACTTCCCAGGGCAATCTGTTCCAATACTTTGCATCCCTTTCCATGAAGTAGTTTTGTCTAGTATCTAACCTAAACCTCCCCTGGCAGAACTTGAGACCAGTTTAGTTTTCTAGAGCAGATACTGCCTTGCAGCGCAGGAGATGGTTACTGTGTAGATGCAACACACTGAAAGTATTCAGATTTTTTTCCCATTATGATTTGGTTTTGTTATGGATTTACTTATTCTGGGCAGTCTACGTGATTGCAGTAGCATGACATTTTTTATCAACACCCTTTTTGCCCCAGAACCAGAGTGTTATTCCAGAGAATTTGTGTTGGAGGACAAGGCAGATGTTGCAGACCTGTCTGTACCCTGCAGCTGAGTGTGGAACAAAGATCGCTGATGTAGATATAAACAAGCTGGTCTGTCCACATGAGGCTACAGAGTGCCAGGGGTATTTGCTTAGGGCCTGAATGCAACACATCATTTTTGTTGATAAAACATCTATAAAATCATGAGTGGCAAAAAGAAGGGGAATAGGGAATGATTGTTCCTGGTCTCTTCCATAGAAAGGAGGTACCATTACCATCAGTTGATAGTAATGAAAGAGAAGTAAAGAAACAATGGCAGTTGTTTTAAAGAACACATGGTTGATCTGTGAACCTTCTTGGCACAGGATATTGCAGGTGCAGGAAGTTCATACACATTGAATGGACAATGCCCAAGCTCATGGAAGAGAAATCCATTGTGTGATACTAAAACCAGACAAACCTTGTCTGACTTAGGAAATCCCTGAACACCAAATAATGAAGCTGGGTATATGAATTCTTGGGGAAAAAGTCACATGTTGTTATGCTATTCTTATACTCTTCCTCAGCCATCTGCTTGTGGTCACTGTTGGATTCAGGGTAACTGTGCACTGTGTTCCTCTGCACATTCCGGTAGTGGGTTGGTACTGCAGCACAATGTCCATTTACAAGCAAGAGAAAGCTGTTGAGGTTGTCCCTCCAAATAAACCTCAGAGAGATTGTAATGAGGAGTTTCACTCTGTGTCTTATCTGAAAGGCATCATGGAAAAATAAGCTTCGAAGAAGGTTGAGTGGGTTTTCCTCAGACTTCCACGGCTACACTCTGGCAAACAAGTAAATAATAGTCCTCTTTTCTTCTAGAATCACATGTAGATGAACACAGTCTTTGAGAGTTTTCCATTAGAGAATGGACAAGGCCTGGAAAAATAAAGGCAGGGAAGACCCCAACAGAGTACCTATTTGGTGTCAGCCCTTACAGTCTGATCCTTTTCCTCCCTTGCCCGCAGCTTCCTGCAGTTCTGCTCGATTTCTGTATCCCAGCCATTCCGTGACTGGGGGCAGATGGCTTTTGTGGTGTATTGGTGCTCCACAGTCCAGAACTGGAGTAACACTCTGAGATGTGACATTTCTTCTTGGCAAGCTATTCTTCTTGGTGCCAACCCAGATGAGCTCTGTTGTGAAAGCTTAAGCAGCTGGGAGGGGTTATAAAAGACAGAGAGAGAACTAATGATATTGCCTACAATAAAGGTGAGAGTTGTTTAGTCTGCCCTTGATCATTCAAATTATATCTCATTAAATATCAGACAAACCTGCCTTCTGTGGTCACGCTGCTATACTGTGGGAACCTCAGCAAACTTTTACCAGAGTAGTGCCAACAGTATTTACCTAGGTGTGGTCCAATGAAAAACTCCATTTGTACCTTTCTCACTGTTAGCTCCACGGCCTGTCAGGGGATGTATTTCCTATACTCAATCCTAAGGTCTTCTGTTCAATCTTTCTTCTTCACCACAGAAGAGAAAGAGAACCTGATGTCACACTTAACCTTTCCATTTCTCTTTAAACCTTGTGTTTCTTGTGGATGACACAGAATCATCTCTTTATACTCTGGTAAAGGGCAGGGGCATTCATGTAGAGGAAATTAGGATGAATTTAGGTAGCTGAAACCTGCTTCCAAGGCAGTTGCTTCTGCTTCTGCCTTTACTTGACGCAAGTAAAACCCAACTACTTGGAGACTGACCCTGTGAACTGTGTCCTTTCCCAGCGTTAATGATCCCTTGTGTCCCTCTTGCAATTATGAGCCTTCTCATTTTTCCCAGAGGCAGTTTCTGATGTTAAGAAGACAGTGGCTTCTTCTAGATTTGAAATTTACTGAATTTCAGAGAACATTCACTGCTGCAGTTTTCTTTCCATGAGTTACTCTGTATTTTGATGGATAGATTCTGTAACGCTTAGGTAATGGAGAGTTAAGTCTTTCTTTGGTGTATTTCCCCTCGTTTTCCCTTATTTCAGAGAGTTGAAGGCAATGACTAAGGCGCCTATTCCTTAAAACCGTGTTGTGTAGGAGAAGTATGTGACTCTGATCCTCTTACATGAATCTATTTGTAAAGTCTTATTCCAGCTTCACGAATAAAGTCCTTTCTTCACCCCAGATTCATGGTGAGAAAACAGTAAAAAAGGCATTTATCTGATATTGGGGAAAGTAAGAATGACTTGGGGCAGAATAGAAATCAAAATTTCTGGATATTCCATCTACCTATGTGAACTGGAGGGAAATTAAAGCCTGCTGGTGTCTGTGCTTCCCTATCTGTAAAACAGGGATATGGATATATTCCTATCTTATGGGATATATAATTACAAAGTCTGTGACAAATCTTAGAAATTTAATTGTGAGATAGTATGTAAGCACATAATATTAATGTTTTATAATCTCCCTAAAGTGTCTCTGGGGATATCTTTAATGAGAGGGATATAGTGATATCAAAAGAAATCTTTTTTCACTCCAATCATTTTTTTAGAACCCAAAGTGAAACTTGTTTCCACCAACTGCTATCTCTGCAACCATCTGGAAAATCACATTTTCTGAAGCTTTCCTTCTCTTTATCATCTGTAACTAAAGCTATAAAATGGGAAGATGTTCCTGGTTTAATTAACACCCCTGTAGTTCAAAAGCTGATCTTAGTAATGAGAGGTAATTATAGGCTTTATTGAGGGACAGTCAGGTAGAACTAACCCATCATCAATTTACTGAAGACACTTCCCTTTCCAGGTAATTTGAAAACTACTTTTCATGATGAACAAAGTACCTGGCTCAATACAACAGGTGAATCTCTTTCTTCTGTAACCCGAAAAAAGAACCTCCTATTTTGAGTTGTGTGCTTCTTTTGTAAATTTGTTTTTACATCCCACCCATCTGTCAACAACTAGCAACTGAGCTATGGAAATACCTGTTGCTTTTTGGAGGGAATTCTTGCCTGGTTTTCTTATTTTATTTTCCTTGTCCCCTGTTGCTTTACATTTTGAAGGTTACATTGTGTTCATGTTTTGGTTTTAGTTGAAACTGCAGACTCCGTGGTGCATTCACATCACGAGGGGTATGCGGAGTTCTGGTTCCTGGAATCAAAAATGATGTGGTAGAGCTACGGAAGATTCAGACAAGGACATTGAAATGTTCAAGGGAATGTGACTTCTGCTATATGAGTTGAAACGGCTGTGTCTTCAGTTCAGACAGAAAAAAACTGAAAACGGAGATAAAGCTGAGTTTAGCTGAAGCCGTGAAGGTGGTAGATAAGGTAGATGTAGAACTTCAGTACTAGAACTAAGGGGCACTAGCTGAAACAAAGAGATCTGCTTGAAATTATAAAATACCTTTTTTACATAGCAGAGAGTGAACTTCTGGAATTTGTTGCCAACAGGAGATTGAGGAGGTGTGCAGTGTCAACAATTTCAAAAAAGGATTAGACAAATTCAGAGCAACAGATATATTAGATATATTAATCTTGAACTGAGTTCTGTCCCAAGATTTCTATTATAATGATTGTAGAGAAATAGTTGTCTACAGAGAATAACCTGTTAACTGTTTTAGATACCTCTGTGTACACGAGAGGAGCTGCCTTTGTGGAGTATGTTATTTCTACTCACTGACTTTAAAGGGACTCTAGATAGTGGTACCCACATGATCAATGCATACCATGGCCAGGTGGGTCCCAGACATCCCATTTTGGAGACTTTGGTACCATCCCTTACAATTTCAGCTATAAGAAATGTAGACTTTTAAAGCAGTGTGATGTGAAAAAGTGAACTTATGATTTCAGAACAGACTTCTCTTATGGTTGGTTTTAGAATAAAGGCTTAGCTATGATTTTGTCATCAATAAACTATACTGTGAAATGTGGTACATCCTCTTTCCTGGATTAGTTTAACATCCGGATGAAATTGGCTTTGCACTTCTGTCAAAGCTGCAAAACTATGGAATAAGCTGATAAGTTGTTTATTCTTCAGTAATGCAAGGCAGAAAAAACATTAAATCCCTAAATTCCTATGGTGTTCTAGCAATGACTTTCATAAGGTGTCAAGGAGAAAGGCTTATTCAGTATGGAAGAGTTTGAAAGGAATTTATTTGGTTTGTGCATCTGTGGTTGTTGTAACTCCACAATATCAGCAGACACAGAACGTGGATGCCATCAGTGTGTTCTGGTTTTGGGACAGGGCAACCACTCTAAAAACACTGTGGGAAAGTCCATCTATTTCCAAAGTTTTTACTATTGCATGTGGTGCAGGATGGACATGAAACTTCTTCAGTGAATTAATGCGATATAATCTCGTTTAGGAGACTGAACATTGTTTGAAGTAGGATGGATTGGCCATTCTTTCCTCTTTCCCACTTCTGTGTGAACAACTTTTACTTCAGACACAGGATGTGGGGGAGGAGGTATCAGAAGATAGTGTGACTGCAGTGTTCCTGTAGCTTTGGACCTGGCTGTGGCATCAGAGCCTCTGTGATTCACGTGGCTTGCATGAAGGGGGAACGGTGGTCATCACCTGCCTTGCTGACTGTGCTGTGTTTTCATCCCACCTCCCAGGTTACGGACATGCTGCCCCAGGGACGGACGCGGGGAAGGCCTTTTGCATGTTCTACGCGGTCCTGGGGATCCCACTGACACTCGTCATGTTCCAGAGCCTGGGCGAGCGCATGAACACCTTCGTCAAGTACCTCTTGAAACGCATCAAAAAGTGCTGTGGGATGAGGAGCACCGAGGTCTCCATGGAAAACATGGTCACTGTGGGTTTCTTCTCCTGCATGGGGACACTCTGCATTGGAGCAGCAGCCTTTTCCCAGTACGAGGAATGGAGCTTTTTCCATGCTTACTATTACTGCTTTATAACATTGACTACGATAGGGTTTGGAGACTATGTGGCCCTGCAGACCAAAGGGGCCCTTCAAAAGAAGCCTCTCTACGTGGCTTTTAGCTTTATGTACATTCTAGTGGGGTTGACAGTCATTGGGGCATTTCTAAATCTGGTTGTTCTCAGGTTCTTGACCATGAACAGTGAGGATGAAAGGCGGGATGCCGAGGAACGGGCGTCCCTGGCAGGTAACCGCAACAGCATGATTATCCACATCCAAGAGGACTCCCAGCATGGTCGGCCACGGTACAAGGCCGAAGTAACAGACCTTCAGTCAGTTTGTTCCTGCATGTGTTACAGGTCCCACGAGTACACCAGCCGGGTGGTGTCCCACCAAAATTCTTTCAGCTCAAAGCTGAACCCCCAGTACTTTCACTCCATCTCTTACAAGATAGAGGAGATCTCGCCAAGCACATTAAAAAACAGCCTTTTCCCATCTCCTGTCAGCTCCATCTCACCTGGGTTGCACAGCTTTACAGATAACCACAGGCTGATGAAACGGCGAAAGTCCATTTAAAGGGATTTGTCTTCTTTTGCTTTCCTTGTTTTCCCCAGTTCTTCTCTGTTGTTTCGGGTTTTTTTGTTCCTTGAGTGAGACAGAGTGAGGCCAAAGGGAGCAGAGCAAGCCAGTCCTCCTCTGAGACTCAGCTCTTGAGCATGAAGCATGGATTATTACTGTTCCAGCAAAGTATGCCTTACATTACCCCCTTGGTGGATGTCAGAGGATTCAAGGTGACGTGAAGTGGGTACCAAATCCAAAGTTGCACACACAGCTGGGAGCCTTCATGTGCCACTGGCACTCCTGACCTAACAAACTCTTTTTCCTCACGAGCAGGTTGCAGCGTGGGTGTGTGCTTTGCGTGTGTGTCGGGCGTGTGTGCGTGTGCGCGCGCGTGTGCAATTCCACAACTAGTGCCATGTGACAAAAATTAAAGCATCAGGTAT
>VZRE01014645.1:158207-173853 GCA_013396775.1 Cephalopterus ornatus
ATTGTGTTCCAGCCTGCTTTTTAGATTGCTTCCAAAAGGAATGGGGAGGGTGGGAGGGGAGCCAATTTGTTTTTGGGTGTTTTTTTTTGCCAAGACAAGCATGCGCCATAAGCAGTCAATATACCAGGTGTATCATGATAAATTTTTTAATGCTAGATTTTAGATTGTATTAACATTTTAAAAAGGCAGGAAAAGATGGATCATTTTAGCTTGCCAGTTCAAAATTTAAAAAAAAAAAAATAAAGCATGCACTTTGTAAAACTGGTATGCATAACAAAAACACAAGAAAAACTAGCAATGGAATTAATAATCAAAAGCAAATAATCCTATTGATTTAACTATATTTAATTTTATAATTTTCAACTGTTCCAACAAGTGGAATTTTTAAGATAAATTGGGAGAATTGTTGGAACACAAGAGTGTATTTTGTTATTTTTATTTTATTTATAAATTATTATTATTATTATTATTATTTTGTGCAGCAATTACCTGCATGAATAGGAATTATATTTTTTTGGAATGCTTGGTTAAGATGGGTATAAATAGGAGGATGTATATTTTTTCTTATATAATAGTGACAGGGCATTCCTTGTTTTAAATAAAAACTAAAGATGATTGTCTCTAAATGCTTTTGATTTGTAAATAATGGAAAGCCTTTGTTGGTCTCAGGAAGAATTCAAGGGACAGTATCTTGTGTTTGGCTCACTGGGAACTTGTGAGATTAGATGTGATATTGCTTTTTTTGCTAGGCAAAGGCAAAATGCATTTAGCAGTAACGGGCAAAAATAGCTTTACTCCAGTGTTTGGAGGGTAACAGTGGGAGTGGTTGCCTTGGCGAGTTGTGGTGGAGGATGTTGAGACCATGTTGTAGAGCTGTTTCTTGGACATTGTCCATCTCTCAGTTGTTCATCTGGACCAAACAGACTTTACAGAACTGAATTAGAGGCCTAATCCAGCTCCCCTTTAAGACAATAGGAATTTGCAATGATTACAGGGGATTTAGTGCTTTTGGAAATTTATCTTTGATTTTACAAGAGTAGAACTGGGAGTTTTATAAGCCTGCACCTTTGTCTCTGATTTAATTCTATCTTTTGAATTGCTTTCCTTGTTAATTTGCCATCCAAACCCCATCTCTTTTTGGCACTAATCACTTCCTGCTGATTCTACCATTTTGTGCTCTCAGTGTAAAAGCAATAATCCTTCTTTTAACCCTTAAAACTAGATGGTGTGTGCACAGCTCTGAGCTCTGTGTGCTGATGGATGTTGATATCCTTTCAAAGAGGTGTCTATAAAGAGCAGTAATAGGGAGAAATAAGGAATGTCATTCCTCCTCTGTTCTCTTCTACTTGTCTTTGAATTATTAACTATCAAATATTTTGCTATTCTCCACGTCTGCCTTTCAACAAGTAAATGAAAAGCAAGTTATCCATGACTTTGACTCCCCTACGCAGCTTCCTTTGGGCTTAGAAATTGCTGTGGCATGAAATCCTCCATTAAGATTAGTGAAGAAACAACTTAGGATTCTTAATGAGGATGGACAAGGATGGACTTTATCAGAGTAATGTGTGGGGCATGCTGGGGGCATTAATGCTGTGCTTCCAGTACCATGTCCTAAGGCAAATGCTGACGGCAAAAGGATTGAAGCAAACATACCTAAAAAAGCAGTTTCAGGATGTGTTGAACCCTCTCTGGTGTTTACCACCTAGAAGCTGGTTCCTATGAGAGTAGCCCATGCGGTTCACAGTGCTCTCCAAAATTCACTTGCTTCATCTTAGCCTGTGTCATCCCTGAAGTGCAAATAAATGCAGATCTCTTTTTCTGCTATGGAGATAAGAAAACACATGCCTGGAATTTACACATCTATATCATGTGGCGGGTGGAATTCTATCTGCCTGGCAAAGGAGAATTTTTGTAACAGGACTTTTAGTAAAAACTTTAAACAGAAAAAAAAGCAGTTTCATCTTATAAAACATTGGTTAATCTTTTTTCTCTCTTCCTGTAAGAAGAAATTACTATTTCTGCTGCATATGAAAATAGTCTTTAAATGTCCTGTAAATCATGTTGAACTGGAGAAGCTCAAAACTTCACATACACTGTTTGATTTGTTACTAAATCTTCCCTCTGGAACCACATATGAAGAGTAAATTTTAATACATGAGGTATTTAACCAGGGGAGAAACTTACCTCAGCATGTCCTGGGTTATCTGCCACTTAGAGCCTTTGCATTAAAACTCAGTGGCTTTATAATAGCTCTGCTTTAGCTTAGCTGAAGTTTATAGAAGTAGTTGAAGAAATCTGTGTATGTTGATATGAAGGAGCCAGAGTAGGTGTCCATAGCCATACTTTTAAGTCTAAAAGCTATAATGGGTGTGTATGCGAGAGTGTTTTGCTTGAATGTATCTGCATTCAAGCAAAACTTTTATTTTCTGACTGAAGAGTTCTCTCCAATCTGTGTTTTTGTTACACATGGGATTTTGAAGAGGCATGGAAACTCTTTCCTTTTCAAGGAGACTCCTGCAGGACTTTGTTTTGTGAATAGCCAGAGCCACAAGAACTCAGTAGACATCATACTGTAGGCATCAGTACAACTAGGCAAAATATGCCTCTCTCTTTAGTCATTTTCGTGGTTCTTGACTGATGTGTGAATACTGACTTGGACTGTCTGGAACTGGGACAGACATTATCATGAAAGGGAAGCTTTTGTCCCAGGTTAATCCCAGCTTTTTTCAGTTAGACATGAAAAGTCAGTCAGTGAAAAGTGAGCTGACTTTTGTCAATTCCATCTGTGACTCCTTATTGCCCTATATGAATAACAGTTCTCTTCCCACAACACTGCTTTTCACAGAATTTTTTTCTCTAGTACGTGATTTGTTTTATTCCATCTAAGACATTATTTCTTTCAGACCAACTTCTCTTGCTCCCTACTCACTCTTTTGAAATTAAGCTAGAAGCAGGTAGTAGCGGTGCTGCTTATGACTAGACACCCTAATGTCTGCTATCACTTTGTGATGCACTCTCATTCCCCAGAGTCTCATTTCCCCTACCCTTCCCTATTATTAAGCAGTAGAAATAATAATAATAAATCAGATTAGTCTATTTATGTCACACTAATGTGCTCTTCATCAAAACAACACAAATTTAGCTCCCTGCTGTCGACTTTGATTATATAACAACCCTATTATCCTATCATATTTCATATTATCATCAAAGGGAAAAATCAGTTTGATCAGTGAAGCACCAAAATAGCTTTGACTGAGCATGCTGTGATATGAGAAGGAAAGAGGAAACTTAACAGAACAATGCAGGCACAGGTCTCCACTTAGTCTTCATTACTGTGTAAGGGAGATCCTGACTGTTCTAACAGGCACTGCTTTGCCAGAACTTTGTACATGTATCTGCTTTACAGGGATGACTGTAATGGGACAGCTTAGAAAGTGTGTGTAGATGTTACTTCAAGAGTCCAAAATAGCTTCTAGGTAGTGAGTGGAGAAATGTACAGTGACCCTCAGCAATAGCCTTCTGTTGGAACTCCTCTGTAACAGCTCATTAGAACAAAATAGACATTATTAAAAAAGTAAAAAAAAAAAAAAAAAAGTAAAAAAAGTAAAGAAAAAAAGAAAAGAGGGAAGTAACCAAGTTAATCTACTTTCTGATTAGTTTCCTAGTGGTTTGATCAATGAAATGCCAGGGCAATAATCAAGATTATTGTGAATCAGACCTAAGCAAAGTAATTCCTTGTTTTCTCTGACAGATTTGAAAGTTTTTATTACGGAAAAAAAAAGCTTGATTTGTTGCTGAAAGCTTAAAAAAAAAAAGAGCAGTCAGTGGAACCAAGGTGGAGAACGAAAATGTTCCAGAGCTATTTGGTGTGTACAGACCAGAGCGCAGGGTCTTGGGTAGAAGTAGCTTTTAGCTGAAGTTTATGTCCTCATTTAGCTTTATGTAATATTCCTGTTCATATTAGGATCTAATTAAGACAGTAATTGAAAATCTTTATGAGGAAGCTAGATGAGAGAGATATGTTGGAGTGTGTCCATTACACTAATGTTATGGACTTTTTCATGCATATTTCAGCAAGACACTATTACTGACTGGAATATTGCACAAATTACAGTGAGAATCACACCACTGCTGCTTCCATCCGCCAGAGATATGTAACACCCACAGAACTGAAAAAGGACATATTGCCTTTCTGACCAGTCTGACTGTCATCTAACTCTGATATAGAACTTTATTTTGGGAACTTCAGCAAGATAAAGCATTTGAAAAGGATTAGCCATCATAACAATACACCAAAATTGAAACAAATGGAATAATGGCATTGGACACAGAGAAATTGATTACAGATGGCAGGTGCCCTGGGACTCTTATGCTAGTTAATCTGAGCTTGGAAGCTGAATTAAAACCATGAAAAACTAATGGAGCCCTTTGCCAAAATGCAGTTTTCAGTTATTTAAGGTGCATATAATGAATATGACAAAGGAACATTCACCTAAAAAAAGTAGTAGGAAGGCAAAAAGAAAAGTGGGAAAAAAGAAATTGTTCTCAACAGCAGAAGTAGTTATTTCCAGTTGAAACCACTGTGAGGTTATGCCGAAGAACTGTTACGCTTTCATCCGTGTAGAATCAGCCTGGGAGATTGACTGTCCCCTGCTCCATCCAGGCCGACACCAGTGTTCTGTGCTGACTGCTGCTGATAAGGAGATTCATGGAGTTCCTGATTCTCCAGTCAGGTTTTTGCTGCCATCTCCACTGAAAACAAGCTTTTATTCAGCCATCCCCTCCTGGACAGTGCTGGTCTCTGGGATGTGTTATGTTAATGATGCTATTTCTTCTTCCTGGTGCTCCCAAGTGCAAGAGCTCAGTAGGACATAAGCAAACTCTTTGCTTATCTAAAGCCTGCTGTGGCAGGGCCTTCCTCTGATTTGGTGCGATGCGATGAGTCCTGATTTGTGCCCTTTTACTGAAACTGAAAAATTTTCTATTTACTATTAGATACCATGTCAGTGTCTCCAACTACTGCTCACCATGTTTGCTAAACCTAAGGGAGAGCAATAAGACCTAACAACAACAGTAAACCTGTATATTTTATGCAGGTGTATTTTGTGTAATGGAATCCAGTCATTCAAAGCTGCCTGATAATTTTAGGCTGGAAATACTATCCCTGGAGCCTTCAGCCTTCATTTGTCTCTCCTTCTGTGAATATTGTAATTAATAAATATCCCAAAGCCCTCCTTCACCTTGCTTTCTGACAGTGTAAGGAGTGCTACCATGCATTAATACCCACAACAGACTGGGAAAAAAAAAAAGGGTGGCAGGGGAAAGATTAATGCTTCAATTTTACTGGTAATTAATATTCACAGTTCCAAGATGTGTTGTCTTTTAGTTCACTTTGAGAAATGTAGAGCAAACAGGATGATAACATTTATCATAGCTGGTGAATTCACAAGTGGAGCTGGCAAATATAATAATTGAAACTATGCTCTATAATGCCTCTTCCTCATGCATGAGTTCTGATACCAGTAGCCTGGCTTTGATTCATTGTTTATCTGGTCTGTGGAACAGCTTGCAGTAATTGCTGTATCCAGAGCACTATACTTGAGGCTAGAAGAAAGATCCATTTCACAGACAGCCACCCTCTGGCTTTCTCCGTATTCCCTCCCCGCTTTCTACCCAGACATTAACTCATTAGCTTGCCATTTCATGGACGTATGTTCAGACCCCAGATCACCATATTCTGTACTCTCCCCCCCTCCCCTACTAGGGAAAAGCATTATGCTACAGAACTACACCCTGGGGAAGAAAATGTTCCACTCTAATTACTACTGACAAAAGAAATCTACAGATTGATTAAAAACAATATGTGGGGAATTAAGTAGGAAATGCAGTGTGCATAAACCTGCATGGGTGAGATCCACTTTTTCCCTGGCTGGAGTGCATGCATCAGGCTGTGAGGAGAACTTTGGAGTGTGTTTGTCTGGGAGAAGGCCATTGGGAGAATGGCCAGGAAGAGTCAAAGTGGTTTGGCTCATTGCCTGTAAATCACTGTAGGTCTGTGGTGTGTTTTCAGATTAAGGAAGAGCCATGGCCTTCCGGGCTTAGTCTATTTTCCAGTCATCTGCCAGCATTCTTACAAGCAGGAGTAGCAGGAGGTATGGCAAGGATGAACCAAGGCTGGTTCGTGGTGGAGTGGATTGCCTTTGGTTAGACTATCTTACCAGTGTTCGTGTCAAAGAGGAAGTAGGGAAAATTTTGTCTTCTAGAGCATCTTTCCTCTCCTATTTCATGGAAGAGATCAGTTACATCAACCCTCCTGTCACCTGCAGTAAATCTGAAAGACCTGAATTGTGGTATCCTTGCCCACCTTCAGTAGTATCTCCCCAGAATGTATGGGAAATGCTAAGCTTCTCCATCTGGTCACCATATAGCAAAGACACCTCTTTGTATTGATTGTGTTTGGACAGTTTCTACATGTCAAAATATCACCAGAACTGACCTTTAGAGAAATAACATTCATTATTGCTGGCTCTCCCTGCAGAGTGGCTATGCAGCTCCTTAATCATAATTATTGTTCAGAGGATAATTAATCTGATAGCAGTATTTAATTAGATTATCTGAAGTAGACTGTGTAAGTGATTTTGGCCTCCCAGAGTCTGAAATTGCAACTCTACGAAATGATTTCCAAAAGACCTATTTGGTAATATCACTGCTGACATGGGGGTCATGCCTCAACTGTCCTACTGACACGCATCATCTTGGCATGTTGGCTGCAGATGGTGTTGGGAGTATCCAGGAAAGGGATTTTAGCTCAGATCCAGTGTATGCAGTGAGGCTTTTAATTCCTCTTGAGCTAACTAGGTGCTTAAATGCCTTTGTGGAGTTTGGACCTGATTTTGTCTTACCTGTAGAATAAAGAACTGGTGTTGTGTCTGAGATAAACTGATGCAGATGGATGTGGAAGGGGCTGTATTTCAGGATGGAGCATGGTTCTAGTACCCATTTGGTGCAATAGCTGAAGTGTCTCAGCTGTGCTATCTGGAACAGATTATGATTCTGGGAGGAAGGTTGCTGAACACATGTTCAAATATGTCTAGACCACCTGGGGAATGGGCAAGATACAGCTGAGTTTCTGTGTCACAAGCTGGATTGATGAGGACACTGATGCTATGGCATATCCTTCTCCCAAACCCTTTCTGAGCAAGGTTAAAAGAGGCAGAGCAAAAGATTGGATTTCTTTCTGGCCTGGAGTTGATGGTGATGGAGGGCAGGCCTGATATCTAACTTGCATGCTGGGCAAGAGCTCAGGGCAGCATTCTCCTTAGTAACCAAGACAGGAAACTTAAGTGGCAGCACCTTCAGATTGATCTGTAGCTGTTTCTTCTAATGTTTCCTTTGGGGTATCTACCACATTTATCTCACCTCTCTGATTTGAAGCTCTTCTTTTCAGAACCCCTTCTGAATGATGATGTGGTGATTTGAAGTTTCTTGTTCAGCATGCAGCAGTGGGCACATCTCCTTGTCTTCATTATGCAGGTCATCCAAATGGACCTGGGGGGCAGCTCACAGCTCTTTTATGATTTAGGCTACCAAAACCTTGCCAAATTCTTCTGATTGCTCTAGCTGCTGTTTTTCCAAAGATTGGCCAAATGGAGCAAAAGACATATATATGAGATCCTTTTAGCAATGCAGTTAGTTGGGTTTTTTATCTTCCCTGTACATTCCTTTAAAGTTCCTCAGCATTTAAGCTCCAGTTGCTCTATGGTGACTTATACTTCATGTGACTTCTTTTTTCTTTGAAAAATTCATTAGTGTCACATGTGTTTTCTAGGAAAGATGGGTGTCATATTGCTCCTTTTTAGCATATCTTCTGAATTCCCAATATGAAGAGACACTGCAGTCAGAAGCAGCAGTGGGAAATTCCTCTTGATCGCTGATACAGTGGCCTTTTTATTCCCTTGGGAAGATTAGTAGAGGAGAGTCTGGTGTGGTCATCATTGACCAACACAACAGATATGCTCAACACAACTTAATGATCTTCTCATGGCAATTCACCTCCTTTTCAACTGTTCAGCTGCATTCACATTGTGGCACATTCTTTCTGTATAAATTCTTAGTGAAGGAATATTATTCAGATGTTGGAGGAGATGTGTAATACCCACATAACTAGAGAGGGATCACAATGTCCAGGTTACAAGAGGTTTAAGACTCTGTTAATCTAATAGTTGGCTTTATTAAGTAATTTCTTGGGTACAACTTGGAGCACTGCTCTTTTGGACTTCAACAAATTTGGTTAATCCACACAAAGTTAGTTTCTGTATAAGTACTGTTGGGTTGATTTTGTCTGAAAAAAAGGCAGAAGAGTCCTGTCTACTACTAACATTTTGACAACTAAGAAATAAGCAGAAATTATGAGGCAATGGATCATTCCTCAGAATGCAAACCTAATCTTTTACAAAATGTAAATTTCCTATAATATGCTATACAACCAATAATCCATCTGTTCTTTAATTTGCAAGGTCAGGAGTGAACTGTGGAAGAAAAAAAAAAAAGTTTTATTTTTCCTCTTCCCTTGACTTGTTAAGATTTGTGTGGCTGTTTGTTGCCATTGAGGAGTATTGACTAAAACTTCTGATCCTGGTGATATGAAGGCAAAGGAGATGATTTGGAGCTGGATAGGTCAAAGGGGAGTGGGAGGGGGGCTTAACAGTTGTTTCCAGTAGGCCAAAAGAATGTGGATACTGTCTCTTCAAGGTGCAATTACTTACTTCAACAAACTGTTCATCTATGAGAAACAGGGATAAAAGTGTTCAATTTGGGACCTAAGGAGTTTATACGGAAATTCTTGGATTTCTTCCAAACACACATACATGTTGAAATTAAATTGTGAATCCTACTTTGGAGACTGAGCCTTCCTGCTCAGACAGAAGCGTGTGTGTATGTGTGTGTTTGTGAGTGTGTGTTTGATGCTATGTCTCTTTTGGATCTCTTGACACTTTTTGGTGCATTTTTGTACTTCTTTGAATGTGCATATGCGGACTTACCGACGGTGTATTGACGGCATTCTAAAGGCCCTCAACAGCCTGAGATAGAGCAAAACTCTCTAAATTTCTACCCTGGTCGATACATTTTCTGTGCAGCACACAGAGCCTTAGGAGCATGGTCATCTAGAAAGAGGAGCTACTTGGCTGTGGAGACTGCACTGGGAATTTACCTCCTGGAAACTGTTTCCTCTGCTCATTTCAGACCTCTAACTTCAACATAGTTGTTGAGCTGGTCCTAGCAAAGGAGAAAGAGCAGGTCATAAGTATCAAGATGTGATTTATTAAACCAGTGATAACTTGATTACAAAGAACCAAATTAAAGACTCTTTTGTGTTTTCATTTCTTTTTCTGGCCTTCTCCGGTATGGGAGAGGATGCCTTCACACATGGCCTTAGAATGCCGTACCGGAGTCAGAATGCAACAACAGTCAAATGAAAATAAGATGTATTGCAGCTTACTTAACGAATGAAAACTGTATCACACAAATGTTTACAAGTCCAAGTAGACAGCGAACCCCTGTACAATATGTAATTTATGCAAGGGATTGCATCTTTCTTTTGTAATGAATGCACTACGCAACCCTGTATATATTTTACAATGTCTTTACAGAGAAAAAAAAAAAAAGAATCATTTACTGTAGTGTTGTAAAATAATGCACTTTTCTAATTTTTTCATTAAAAATCCTATGGCACGTTTTCAAATGTATATTGTTTCTTTTATATTGAATGTGGAAATGTTAACTTCCTGTAAAATTGCACTACAGAAGTAAAATCCACTGATGGAACTTATTTTGTTAAAGAAAAGTCCCTTGACAACCAAGAGATGTTTATGATTATACCATATGTATGTGTGTGCATATATGTGTATATAGTGTATATGTAATGTGTATATATATGTATATGCACACACACACATATATCCAGTGATACGTGTATATATAAAATGATATAGGTCCAGATTTATATATGATTGTATTAATATAATATCTATAGATTGATAGATATATATAGATATGTATATATATTCATTCATACACACAAGAATCACAATGTACAAACCCAGAAAGGATTACTCATTAAATTTAAGGGGGTTGGGGGGGGAGAAAGATGTCATATACAGAAGATATTTTGCATTGCAATAAAAGCTTTTTTTGACAAAAGTACTTGCAGAGTGAAGTATGAACCTTCATCAAACACCCAACCCTGCTGTTCCCAGATGACTACAGGACAGAAAAAGCAAAAGGAAGCTGCTTAGAGGAGGAATAAGAGCAGAGTCAATGCATGGTGGGCTGGAGTTCGCAGTTGAGACTCCCCTCGCCTTAACTTTGTGGAGCGGAAGGGCAAGATCTTAGGATACCAGACTGAACAGTGTGACTCCTCCAGACTTGAGGAGATCAGCGTTTCACTCACAAAATTATTAATCTAGTGCTTCCTAATAAAAGAGAGGAAGTGGGTCTCAGTGCCAATTTAAGCCGGCACATACTGCCTTGAGGCACAAGCATGATTCCCCTTTTGGGATGGAGCGTTGGGCAACTTGTAAAGTTGTTGCCATCCAGGTAAGTCACAGGTGAAGACAGGTACAGGACCTCACTTTGTCCTTACAATGAGGTTTCTACACACTGCTACTTATGGAAGGATTCTAAAAGTTTCCAGAGTTAATATTTCACATTTGAGAAACATCTTACCAATGGGAAGAATCTCCTCTTTTTTCCGTCTTTTTCCTGGTGGTGCTGTGGCCAGAAGCTGATCGCAGCTGCACAGAGACAGAGAGTGAGAGGTTTTATATTTCCTTCCACCAGGCCTTGATGAAAAAAAAATATCTACATGAACAGTGAGAATAGTTAACCATTAGAATAAAATAACTGGTTGCAGCAAATTTGCCATGACATGCAGTGATCCAACACAGACCAACTACCTTGTGTGCTCTTACAGGAAGGAACCGTGGTCTTAATGCTGAAAGTATTTAGTAGAAGTCACTGTTCTATATTATCATATAATCATGGAATGGTTTGGGTTGGAAGGGACCTTAAAGATCATCTACTTCCAAATAGAGACCCACTTACCAGGTTTCTCAGGGCCCCATCCAGCCTGGCCTTGAGCAATTCCAGGGATGGGGCATTCACAACCTCTCTGGGAAACCTGTGCCAGTGGCTCACCACCAATTATAAAGAGACCTATTACAACAACAGTGAGACAAGCTTGTCCTTATAGCCTTCATCTGCTCGTCTGTATATGAGCCTTACTGACAGATGAGTGAAGAGCCAAGATGTCCCGTGTGTTGGGACACAGTCAGTGTTCTACACACCTTTATTTAGTCCCTGGCCTACATTAAAACAACAACAAAGAATGCATGTGAAATCTCCATTTTTTGATGGTGAAGACAGGAGTACTTATGGCACAGAAAGGTGAAAAAGAGCTTTAACAGCAGAGAGAAAGATACTCAAGCAATCTTACGTGTATTTTCTGTGGTGTAGCAGATAACATCCCTGTTAGCAGTAAATATCAACTATTTTTTTCTTTTGGGAGTGGTATTTGAAAGCATATTTTATCATTTCAAGTTATCCAGAAAAACCAAAGTATCGTTGAACCCCGTTTACTGCTTTTTCAAGCAAAAAAATATTTTAGAGTAATTATTTAAACAACCAATAACATAGTCCAGAAGACGATATTTTAAAGGGCTCCAGGTAGTGTACCAGAATTTGAATAAGACCTTGTGTGCTGAACTTTTCTTAACAACACAGGAATGTCAGACTTCAGGGGATAAGAGGAAAAAACGCAGGAAAAAAACTTCAATCCTTCATCTATAGGTCTATAAATATCTTTATAAATCTGAATCAAAGTCACAGTTGCCTGATTCTTCAGGGTTTGGCTGCTGCCATGTGCCTGTGTCCTGTCTCAGAGCAGGAAAGAAACTAAGCATCCTGCAGCAAAATGCAAGAGCCTACTCAGTACACATCAATTGCTTGGTTGACAGCAAACCAAATATTTCAGTCACTGAAAACAGGTTTTTGTCTCTAATCATGCTGTGACCAAATTGCTGCATCTTTCTCACCTAAGGCAATGTCTTCAGTTAAGTTTGTCAGTTGTAAAAACAGTGGCTTTTGAGCGGGGAAAAATGAGGGAATTGCACTGGAAGTATACGAAATAATGAGCAGTACAGAAAAAGTAAATGAGCTCTTCCCTGTTGTGCTCTCTCACTCTCCCAGGCCAAAGCAATACCCAATTAAAGAGAAACCAAAACATTTAGAACTGAGAGAAGAAAATATTTTTATTTCTGCTATTAAAAAAAGTAAATTTAGGGATAAAAGAAAAAGAAATAAAAGAAATTCATATTTCTAGGATCTTCAGAGCCAGGAAAAAAACCTGTTACTTGATTAAAAGACCAAAAAAAAAAAAAAGAGTTCTGGAAGACCTGCAATCAGTGTGTCTATCCAAATTCAGCCACTGAAGGAGGTATAAAAGACTAGGTGCTGCTGGGAGGTGATTCTGCCCGTCTACTCTGCTCTTGTGAACCCCATCTGGAACACTGCACCCAGCTCTGGAGCCCCCAGCATAGAAGGAAATGGACTTGTTGAAGTGAGTCCAGAGGGGGCCACGAAGACGATCAGAGGGCTGGAGCCCCTCTGCTCTGGAGACAGGCTGAGACAGCTGGGGTTCAGCCTGGAGAAGGGTCCAGGGAGACCTTAGAGCCCCTCCCAGTGCCTAAAGGGACTCCAAGAGAGCTGGAGAGGGACTTCTGACAAGGGCATGGACTGACTGGACAAGGGGGAATGGCTTTATACTGAAAGAGATTTAAATTAGATATTAGGAGGAAACTCTTTAGTGTGACAGTGGTTGAGGCCCTGGCACAGGTTGCCCAGAGAAGTTGTGGATGCCCCATCCCTGAAGGTGTTCAAGGCCAGGTTGGATGGAGCTCTGAGGAGCCTGGTCTGGTGGAAGGTGTCCCTGCCCATGGCAGGTGGGCTGAAATTAGGTAATCTTTAATGTCCCTTCAAATCCAACCATTTTATGAGTCTGATTATATTTAGAGTATCCTTGGCTCCAGCATTTTACTGCTGGGAAATGCTGACTGTTGAAGGAAAGGAAGAAAATGTCCCTGTAGATGAAGCCAATGCACTGTACCACTTACATAGTGGCTGCTGATTGAAAACTCTTGGCTTTAACACGTGATATGTATTCAGATGACCTGCCCTGACTTAGCTCTATGGTTATTTCTTCCAGGTTTGACTGAGATGGGAGTGTGTCACTTGGTTTCCAAGAGGGTGGAATTGCTAGAGACAGAACCTACTGATCTTCCATCTCAGTCTATATGGACTCTACCTGGAGGTTAATCTTCCCCTTTGACCTTCTAGTCAAGGTTGAGAGGAAGGAAAAACAACCCCCAACTTTGATATCCACATTGCTCCTACATACCTCATACACTAAAGGTCTTGTGTCATAATGGACTCCAATTCCACACTAAGTTCATATGAATGAACTTGGTATTATCAAAGGGACCAAGCCCCAGCTCTGACATCAGACTTAGGTTTGAATAAAAGGAGAACATACTGCATGTCTTGATTCTTCCCTACATAGATGCCAGCAGCTGACTTTTCCAGCAAGGAAGAACAATTTACACCATGCTCTGGTGTTCTGTGCTGCACAGTTGATCGAGAGCAACAGCTTTCATCTCGTGTTTCACTGGTGCAGTGTCTCATGAGTGTTACGTTTTGCATAGTAGGATGCAGAGGCAAACTGCAAGATACTGACATCTGTGGAGTTTTAGGACAGGGGTTTGCTGTGTTGTACACAGAAATGAGAGGGAAAAAGGCCATCTTGCAACCTGAATGACCTTGATCTCAAACTATGAGTTATGCCTCATGATGATGCTCAGATTTAGTGAGCACAACTCTTGCCGTGCTTTTCTTTTGTTATTTCTACTTTATAAAATGTAAGAAATTCCATCTATGAAAAGAGACCTGCTAAGACATGCAATTACCCTGCTTCCCTAACCTGCTGGGATTTTTTACCTGTTTCTGGCTTTGATGGTGTGAGTTAAAATAATTTTCTCAAGAGGCAAACAGAGACAAGGAGCACAGGGGGAACAAGAAGGCAACCTCCCTCTGTCTAGATTCACACTGCCATTGAGAAACACTGTGCAGTAGAAGTGACCCTAGCTTGTATTTCTGTGTTTGCCTCTCCCAACACTGTGCATAGGCTCTGACTATCACAGTATGGACTCTGCATTTCCCTCTGCAATCTGGTCTCAATTCACTGAATTTATATTACTGTAAACAAGAGGAATATTTGTACTGCTGGGTTAAATTAATCCATATTTTTGGTGCAAGAGCCCATGGAGTGGTATGAGACAAACTGCAGAGTGGCAAAGTCAACATTACTGAGACAGGACTGAGCTGAATACAGATGTGGTGAAAAAGAAAGGAGAGGGAAGAGCAGAATAGAATCAGAATTATTTAACTACTCAAATTTCATGAGAGAGTTTACCTCAGTTTTTTCAATATTGAACTAAGCAGTTTAATCTAGGCATAGCCTACACTAGGGCTGAACTTTGCTAATTAGAGTCAATCCAACAAAGTGGTGTAAGTTATAACACCTTACTAGTTCTATCTGTATGGTCTTTCTGCCTGGGGTACTCAAACTGAGCAGGTAAATCTCAGCTCTGATCACATTAATGACAGCCCGATTCTCTTCTCCTTGGCTCTGATTTCATACTCATGATACACTTCCCTTCATAATGCTAATACAATTTTCCTATTCTTTTTTCCTTCCAGAAATGTCTACATAAAAGCCTTTTCCATTCATTTTGTAAATTTGCCTGCCCAGAAGATGTGGTCATCAAGGAAGAGCCCCTCCTGCAACTATAAAACATGTAGATAGTGGATGTGGATGCTAATAGCTTCTGGCTCATTAGCACAAGAGCAAGTATCTGTGGGAGGTAATTGCTGTAAGGGTAATAATGTAGGAAAAAGCCAAAACATCGATCTCTGTGTGAAGGTTAATCCCCAGGTGCTAAATCATTTAAATTAATCACCCAGTGCTGTTACAGGCAATGATTAGTGTCTGCTCCCCCGAGGGAGAAAGAGGGATGGAGAGAGAGGGAGGAATCTAGAACACAAGTAACACTGTGTTTGTTGTCCTGTGAACATTCTCCATCTCCTTGCAACAGCATTTAGGCCAATACAGCTTTGCAAGATGTCCTGTCAGAATCCCCTAATGCAAAAAAGGCGATCAAGTCTGGCAGATTCACTAACAAGAAGACAAGAGATAACCAGATGCTGTTTAAATAAAGAGAAGAGCTCTGGGAGCCCACTGGATAAGTGGAATCCCAAACACAATTTATTGCGATTACAGATGGATAATTTCAAGACAATTTTGGCCTGCCTTTGTTCATTTAAATCCATCCTGTGTTGATAGCAGGAACAAGGGTCTCACCATTGAGTACCCACCTAGTTTCTTTTAGCAGGTAAGTTTTCAAATTTGCCATTTCTTCCCAGTGCTCCATTAGATAATCTGAGAGTGTCCAGGGCTAAAAGAGTTGTAGGGACAAAAGGATTCTGTCATCTTATTGAAGTGCTGAAGCGGGTCCAGAGAAGAGCAATAAGACTG
>VZRE01014646.1:0-121268 GCA_013396775.1 Cephalopterus ornatus
CACAGGTGCCTCCCGTACCATTCTCTGGTGCCAATCCCAGGCACAGACACTCTGCACAGCCAGAGGCCTGGGTGGCTGCATTCTTCTTGGAGGGTAGTGTCTGTGTAGACACACTCCTTGTATTAACAGCAGCAATGGCTTTCATTTTTCTAGAAACCATTACTGGCTTTAGTTAAACTGGGGAGAGAAGAAAAAAAAAAAAACACAAAAAAAAAAAAACAACAACAACAACAACAACAAAAAACCAAACCAAACAAAAACCCCAAAAAAAAAACAACCATGATGTATATGTGTCTTCTAGCATTTATTCATAATTCTTATAAGTGCTTTCATCACTATTTATCAGTCAACCTGACAACCAGTTAGTTAATTCAACTATTGTTCTTCCTTGCTCCCAGAATTATAGAATTAATATATTCACCGAAGAAAGAGAAAAAATGTGAAATTCATTTTAGTTGACTACTTTATGAACAAAATAAAGAAAGGAAAGAAATGTATCCAAAATAATATATTTATTTGTTGCTGTGTTTGACCTGTAATCACTTCACTGTTCCCTATGTGTGGATAGGTCAGCAACAGAATACTTCCCTAAATTAAATAGAACTACTCTGAGGTTATAATTTTTCCTTCTTGCCCCTTCACCAGATTATCTTTCCAACCTTAACAATTGTCTTCTAGTCAAACTGATTAGGCAATTTGACTGCTAGTCTTTGGAGGCACCAGATGACAATAATTCTCTCAACACTGTAGTATTAAGGACTGCAATTGGAAATTTGCTGTTGATAGTGTGTGCAGCTCTCTCCGAATGATAGGTTTATATTAACTTCAGAAAATCCCATCTTCTCTCATTTTGTAGTACAGTTGAGGAGTGAAAATACTTCAGCCAAATATTTCAGGCTTGTCTCTAAAGTCTTAAATCTACAAGTTAGCAAAAATCTGCTGCATACACAAGGGTCATAATGACTTCAATAGTATTCTGGATTCCTGGCACTTCTGAAGATTTATTTGCAATTCAAAACTTAATTTCAGGTGACTATATTTTATAAATTTTTTAAACTCTGTTTTCATAGAGCAGAGTCTGCCAGACTGGCTTGTGACTAAGGTAAATTCACAAAAGACTTCTTAGCATTTGTGCACTAGAAGAAGCTACAAATCACTTAGGAAAATATGAATTTCTATCGTTTGGCTCTCCATTTAATTACATCCCATTTCAGAATTACTGTAGTCAACCATTTCCCCCCCTCATTCTTGTCATCTTCCCATTTCCACCCAAAAAATATTTCCTCTTAACATTCATGGTTTTTTCCCTCTGTCCATATACACTTCTGATTTTTGAGCCTATCTACTTTTCATTCATTTTTGAGTTTTCCATGCAGAATCTTTCCATGGCAAGGAGAAAAATAACATTTAATATCTGTTGAATGATACTGCTATTAAAGGTATATGGAAGATGGCCTGGTTTTCCCAGGTTTTTCCCAGGTTTTTGTTCAGGCAGAAACATTTGTCACAACCTCTATTATTTTATATAAGATTTTCCAAACTATTTCAACTTGTTTCAAAATAGTTTCCACCTATAGTTCTTTTTGCTCAATAAATCAGTATTCCTATTTTTATAAAATTCCTTAGGTAAAGAGATCATGAGTTATCGTTCATATTTGTAATAAGTAAGGTTGAAAACTGAGGCCAGACTCATTGGGATCCTTCAGGACATCTAGCCATTTATATTACCATCAATTTAATGCAGGTTTGACATACTTGCATAGCAAAGGAAAATATAAATGTTTAGTGTTATTTTGTCTCCATCTAACACAGCTAAAAGTGACTATAAAGAAAAAATCAACATAGATGAGATAAATATCTAGTAAATAATCACCATCATCATTAAATGGATAAATATCTAAACATTCTCTACCCAAATTCAAATGATTAAGTAGTGCTCTCATTTAAAGTTCTCTCATTTTCATATTGCTTGGTTGTTATACAGTTTGACTTACATTACTATAAATTAAATGAAAATAGAATTGACATTTCATACAAACCTTTAAATAGAAATTTGAAATTAAAATGAGACATGGTACGTTCATCAGTACAACAGTAAAAATGACGTTTCCTTTTACATGTATGCACCACATAATGCACTACACAGGGATAACAGATGATATTGCTAGTGAAAAAAAAGATAAAATCAGAGTCCACTATGCGTAATTCTTCTCCTTTTGTAGATAAGTGCATGGTTGCAGTGGAGAAACAGGATGTCTATGAATAATCATAGTAGAGACAAACATAAGCTGGACCACTTGGAAAAGTTAATCTTCAAGAAATTCTGTTCTCATATGGAGTTCTGTAAACAGTATTAGAAATGTGGAACAGCTAAAACTTACATTTCAAAGTTTTTAATTAAAACTTCTGATAAATCATGAAGTTTAGAAATCTTATGAAATCAGTGGCTGCAGACAGTTATTCAGTACTCTGTAACATCATAATTTTTCTAAAATAATGTACTTTTTTTTCTTTTTTGAACATCATATTATTTTGAGTCAGTATCAAGTACTTTCAGTCACCTTAGATAAATTACCTCACTAATCTGACCGATGCATCTCATGATATTCAAAGCTTCTTAGAGCCAAGTTGTGGTTTATCCTGATTTCATTTTAAATCTGCAGTGTACTTTTTCTTTAAGACTCCTGACTCCAGAGATAAAAGCACAGAAGGATTATAAGTGACAATTAATCTGATAAGTATTTTGGTTTCAGTAGGATTTTATATTTAACATGCATGCATTTAATTCTGATTTATATTAATATGTAACTTTACTTTCCATAGTGCTGTTATATATGGTAAAAAAATAGTTACTAAATGACATTCTCTGAATAATATTTTTCCTTCTTCAAGATATTTTTCCTGTCCCCTGGGCTTACTTAAAATCTAGTAGTAAAGGATTAATTTTATTTCATACTTTCTGATTTAAAACTGCCAATTCAACTAAATGGTGAATTTACAATTTACCCCAGTTGTATCATTTTCAGCTTCAGATTGCTTATTTTGATTACCTCTCAGTTTCCTAAATGAAGTCAAACTGAACCTGATCTACAGTTAATTGAAATCAATGTGAAACATTTCATTTATTTTGATTATTTGGGGACTGAACATTTATTTTGATAAAACTTTGAAAGAAAAATACTCTAAGCAAAATTTTTCAATTAAACAAACCATTCTATAATTCTGTGTTTAGTCTTCTCTTTTTTTTTAGTTAAAGATAGACTTAAAATTATCTAGTTTTTCTAATTATCTGAGTCAGCAGACTTGATTACTTTGAGGTTATTTAAATGTTATGACTATAAAGGGATACAGTGCAAATGTACCATCCTAGTGAATTAACATAATTATTTTCAACCTTCTTTTTACCTATCTATATTTTTTTTTACACTGCATAAGAGTATTAAAATTTGTCTCAGGCAATCATATTATCATATCCTAACTCAACTGTATACCAAAACACCAAATAAGAGCCCTCTTTATCATCAGTCAACACATTATCTGTAGTGCATTAATGTGATATGTATGTAAGTCTTTAAGGTCAAATAAAGTCAGTTTAATAGATTTTACTTTCCATTGCTTTCTGCAGACTGAACTTGTCAGAGGGTTTATGCTGGCATAACATCTGCTTAAGAATCCCAAATCAATCTTTTATTGCCAATTCCACCTTTGGAAATATCTGACATAATGGTCAGTTTAATAGTTTTCCTGTTTATATTTGTTAGACTGAAGCTGTTCTTTTGTCTTTCAGACTTTTTTATATTAAACAATGAAATTTAGATCTGGTCACAACATGGGTAATGATACTGGAGAAATGTCATGCATTAGAAAAACCTAATTCAGTAAAAATATTGTAATTCATAAATGAAGTAAATAAACATCTGGTGAGTCACAGAAGTGGAGCAGTGATTTTTCAGATGAGATGTATAAGCATAGCTCCTAATGACTTGAGCATATCTAAAGACTCTTTGTCACTTTTCTTCGCAAAAACATTTGATTGCATGAAATATTGGACAAACTCAGAATTGTATAGCTGTGTCTAATGAATTTGATTCTATCAAGCATTTTAAAGTTTGACGTTTACATTTTTTGTCAAACAACTGCCAATAAAATTATAGCTTTGTTATGACATCCAAGTCATCATTTTCACTATTGAATCAAAAATTAACAGAAATAATTATTATATCAACCTCAGAAGGAAGAGCAAAGTTTTAAAAATTAAGAATTCCTTGAGTATTCTCATCAAAAAATCATCAATATACTACTTGTCTGAGATTAATTAATGTTGACTGTTTAGTTTTTCATTGTCTTCTCAGGCTGGAGCTGCTTTGGCTGTGGCTCAGAAAGGAGTCTTACTGCTGGTGATGCAAGTGGCTTTGGGTGCTCTTCTAAGTTTCAAAGGCTCAGGCAGAGTATTTGGTATGAGCTCTCCTTATTGCAAATATACAATATTTTTTGTTTGTTTCTGCACTATTTCTTTGTGCTTTGTCTCTTTCTAACATCTAGCTTAGAAAAAAGAAAAAAAAGATGCCAACATAGCTCATATACTATCACAACATAAAAAACTAGGCATTAAATATTTCCATGCCTCAGTGCTATTTTACTCATTGTTCTGTTCATGTACTCAGATGTCTGCTTTTGATATATATATAGTTTTTTTTTTTCAAGAGAATGGAGCCAAGCTCCTCTCAGGGGTGCCAAGCAACAGGACAAGAGGCAATGGGCAGAAACTAACACACAGGAAGTTCCACCTGAGCATGAGGAAGAACTTCTTCACTGTGGAGGGCTGACTGAGCACTGGAACAGATTGCCCAGACAGGCTGTGGAGTCACCCTCACTGGAGATATTCAAGAACTATCTGGATGCAATCCTGTGTAATGTGCTCTACGATGACCCTGCTTGAGCGGGGAGGTTGGAGCAGATGACCCACTAACCTTACCCATTCTGAGATTCTGTGATTCTGTGATTCCGTGATTCTGTGAAACAGAAGTTTTTCACACTTCTACAACAATGTTAATAAGATCATGGATTGCAAAGATGGAGTGGATCGTTGTAATAACCCTTGTTTGAACTCCTACAACACAGCTTAAAGGACTTTCATTTTAATGTTCTGATATTCAAATAAAGTTTACATAGACATATTAATCAGAGAATGGAAATAGATACGAGGTATAATTTGTGTATATACCTCTTGATCTGCCATTTTTCTTCAGTATAAAAGTTCTTGACTTTTGTTCCTTTGAATTATCCTGCTTTTATTAGTTACAAAGATTAATGGATGGGTTTAAGAAGAGGTGTATAGCTCTTCAAGAGTGCACATACTTCTAATTCCTTGCTAACATAGCCTAATTCAGTGATGCTAGAATAAAGTAATAGTTGGTATATTTGTTCATCTCTATGAGTAAACATCCTGTCACTGAAGTTTATAAATTATATTGTTGTGCTTCCTTTTTATAGTTGTAAAGATCTGTGGAACACTGGTTGAACCCCTTTACCTTGTTGTGAATATTTTCTACTTGCAGGTGTAATATGATTCTCCAGCAAGTATTAGCAACATTGCTGATCTTGCTTTAATATGTTGGATATTTTCTTATCACAGTATAACCAATGCACAGCTACAGGTATCTCACAGTTTCTGTCGGACACGATTTCTCATGATGCTTCACCTGTGAAATCTCATCCCACATCTTTGGCAAATGGGTCACTTTCCTTATGTGATAAGAGAGTGATGTCTCCAACTCTTGGATAGCTTTGAATCAGTGATAAGTTTAACTGCAATATAAATACCAGTGGCCATAAACAGTTTATCTTGGCACAATAAAATATGTCCCAACAAAATTGCAGAATAGTACAAGCCAGAACATCATTAGATTTCCATTTATTTTGTCACCATCTGCAAGCATTACAGAGTTTTGAAGTGGGGAAAAAAAGGCAAATTTATTTCCTTCCTGAAAGTGACTAATTTTTCAAATGCCGCAAACCCTGCATGTTACAGGATCACACAGTTTGTGTTTCTTTTGTGTTCATTTAGGCATTTCATCTTCTAAGACCTTGTCTTTGGCCCTTGATTCAGAGAACCCTCACAACTTACAACATCTGAAACTAAGCACATATCATTACTTTATCTATGATAAAAAAATCATTTATATTTCTCTGTTTTAGAAATGAACACTTTAATACAGTGGAAAATGCAAATATTGTAAAAGGAGGTATTAGTGCTGCATGAATTAAGCTGAAATATGTGGTTTTCTCATGCATAGTTATAAGGCGGCATCTTGCCCAGACATATCCAAATACTGTGGCTCTTTCACACAAGATCAGACAAGGTTGTTAAATCACTGTTTATTTTTCTATGAATCTATCTCATCCCTTTGGCTATTCAGACTACAGTTAGTTTATTTTCACCTTTGAAGACTAAACCTTATGTTTCTAGAATATAATAAAACAGTTTAAGGAGACTGATGATATTCTGCTGTTTTGCTGGAAAGATGGTATTGAACGTTAAATGTCTCTCATTAATAAATACACAACATCTCTTCATGTGGCTATCTACACAGAATATTAGACACTGTATTTATCTCATGTTGAAATTGGAAACTAGAATTGAAAGCCAAAATTTCTTGAATTTTGTGTATTGACCAGATAAAATTTACTCCATCTTCACCCCTGAGAAAGTCACTTAACTGTTGAGCATTTTCTTAATGTGCTGTTCTAAAGTGTGGGCAATGATAATAATTTTCTTCACAGAGCACTATGATAGTGAAAGAGCGTGCTCATTAGTTTGTTTGGTTAACTCCTTGGTTTTGCAACAGACTTGTCTATAAATCTGCAGTTTTTTTGTAGTGAGTGTCAGTGAGCTAAAATTGCTTTACTTATGCTTCACTGGTAGAAGCGATAGCCTGAATGGGTTTCTCAATCTGAAGAGGTGCTGTGTGAAAAAGTCCCACAGGGAATCAACACAAAAACCTGTTTAATTCATATTTGAACAAAGATGGGGAAAGCTGTGAACTTGAGGTTTCCTATCTCAACAGATTGTGAATTGCCCTTTTTTTTTTTGTTTCTGCATAATCCTTCCATCTTCTGCATCTTTGCTATTTGAAGAAGACGTGGTCTTTTTTACCCACTTGCTACAATCTCTAAGTATATTGCAGCAACTCTGCCACACAGAGGAAAGTTTAAATATCAGAATTAACTACAAATCTTGAGTTCAGGGTGGATCATGGCAATCATTGGACAACAAAGAAGATTTTTTCATGCTCCTTCCTCAGTTTGTAATATGTCTGTATCTTCAACTCACACGCCAGGATGTTTTCATAACAGAAGCAGGCCAGGATGCCTCATTTTTCTCTGTCCTGGTCTATAAAGAGTCAATAAAACTCCTCTGGGTTTCATCGTTCTTTTCTGTTTACTTTCACCATTGTTCCCTTCATTTTTATTAAACTTTTATTGTCAACTCTCTTCACTCTTATCCTCTCTTCAATCCTTTTTTTCTTTATGTGCTTTCCTCCTTCACACTCACAGCTGTACCTACAGAAGCGATGAACCAAAATTGAGAATATTACATTCATTTTGAGGCTGCAGAGCCTGAAAATGTCCTGTTATTGTTCTTCTTGAAATGCTTCAGATCCCAGGATTTGTTCATCAGGTAGGCCTGTCCCACACAGCTATGTTTTCACCTGCAAAACATATGATTTTATAAAGTTCTCCTGGCTCCTGTGGAACACAATTTTCAGAAGAGCTATTTCCATTGTGAAACTCAGCAAATGTCTGTCATGAGCAAAGCCACTCCACAGAAGGTCCAAAGATGAATGGAAGGGTCTGAGAATAGGTTAAATACTTCATGGAAAATAAAGCCATATAATGATATGGCAAGAGGTTTGGTTTTAAACTTAACGAGAGCAGATTTAGATTAGATATTATGAAGAAATTCTTTACTGTGAGAGTGGAGAGGCACTGGAACAGGTTGCCTAGTGAAGTCATGGTTGCCCCATCCCTGGAAGTGTTTAAGGCCAGGTTGAATGGGACTTTGAGCAACCTGGTCTAGTGGAAGGTGTCCCTGCCTTTGGCAGAGGTGTTGGAACTAAATCATCTTTAAGGTCGCTTCCAATTCAAACCGTTCTATGATTCTGTAATTCTATGAAAACAACACTACTGCTGGTTTCTGTACTTAGTGAAATATTTGCAAGGATTGTGAGCTCAGACACAAGCTATAAGGAATTACAGAAGTTCAGACAGGAATTTGGATGACTGGATCACCACGGTCAAACAACCATCTGGCTTACGTGGTTTGGCTCTTTAATTATTCTCATTGTCTAGCTGAGAAATTCTGGGGGAGTAAAAAGTTCAAAGGATCACAAGGACTGTGCACAGACCTGACAATATAGGTACATATTTCTCTTATAGGGTGCTGTGACAGTATTTGCTAAGGCCTTTATGTAACCTCTACTTGTTCTCTAACAATACACTGAAAGGGGTGGTTTTTAAAAAATTAATTTCTCCCTCATATCTACACTTTAAAGGGAAGAGTTGGAACAGGAAGTATTTATGGTATAAAATATTGTCTTTTCTTTAGTCAGGAGAAAGTTATTTTTCTTCATCTCTACTGTTCTCCATAGTTTGGACTATGAGCAGTCTGGACATTTGACATCCAGTGGACCCGGAGATTGTTAGTATAAGGAGATAATTTCAAAATAGTTTCTTGTAAACTACCCAGATTCTAATATTTTTTTTAAGACAAGCAAAACATTTTCTGCAACAATTGAGAAGGAATAACTTCTGCTGTAAACTATGGTCACATTAATTCAACAAATTTCATTAAATAGTCTATAAAGATCATAAATACACACACTTCAATAGAGGATACACATGGCCTATCTTTTGACTGACAGATTACTGCAGGATCCTTTATGTTCCTATCGGGAAATATTTTTTCCTTCAGGAATTGAGACACAGTTTTCATTGCAGCAATATCAGAAAGATATTAGGGAGTGTCCAAAGGAGGGCAAGAAAGATGGTGAAGGGCCTTGAGGGGAAGCCGTATGAGGAGTGGCTGAAGTCACTTTGTCTGTGTAGTCTGCAGAAGACTGAGGAGAGACCTCATTGCAGTATAGAATTTCCTTGTGAGGGGAAGAGAAGGGGCAGACACTGATCTCTTTCCTGTGGTGACCAGTGACAGGACCTGAGGGAATGGCCTGAAGTTGTGTAAGGGGAGGTTTAGGTTGGATATTAGAAAAAGGTTCTTCACCCAAAGGGTGGTTGGGCATTGGAACAGGCTTCCCAGGGAAGCGGTCACAGTACTAAGTCCAGGTCACAGAGTTCAAGAAGCATTTGGATGATACTCTCAGGCACATGGTGTGACTCTTGGGGATGGTCCTGTGCAGGGCTAAGGACTGGACTGAAGGATCCTTGTGGGTCCCTTCCAACTCAGCATATTCTGTTATTCTGTGAAAACAGTTTTATACTTCCCAATCATATATTGTAGTTTTAAACAATACAGCTCTGAAGAAATCATCTAAGCTCCACTTATTTTACAAACAAGAGGACAAAATATATAGCTAAAGATACAACAATCAGTTCATCTATTGCCTGAGATCCTTCAAAGCTGAATTATAAAGTAAGTCTCCCATCCCACCACAAACCCTAAATGTCTGTTATATGAATAAAAATGAGTTATTAAACAAAAGAAATAAACCACAAAGTGCCAAAAAAGACTCCATCAAAACTGGAGCAATACTTTGTTCCTCTAAAATCAAGAGCTGAATATGAGTATTACGAAAGTCAAATGTGAACAAGGCCACCCATCAAAATGTGAACAAGGCCACCCTCCACTAACATAGAGGTTTGAATAGATAACTAAGCCTCTAAGACTAGTTGATGTAAAACTACCTAAAAGATACAAAACCATCATAAAGTTTAAAAGCATCTGTTAGAGGATGCAATGGACAGAGAATGATGAGTCCTGACTAGCAGGATCCTCAAACAACACTATTGCACCTACATTTCAATTCAATTCTTACACAGATCCCACGTGTTCAGTGATATTTAGCGGGTCAGGGAAGCAGCTCCACACAGACAGGCTACCTACTAAGGTCTCCAGCTGAACTTGTGAAGGTGGCTGAGAGCAGTTCTGTCTTTGCACCACAAGCAAAGGGGGATCAATGGAATTGCAGTGGAATTGCAGTCTCTGGCACATGGGACTACAGTCAAATGCCAGAGTAAGGAAAAGGTCTGCAGATTGAAAGGACATTCATGCAAAGCAGTTCTATTAGCTGGCATTTTGGACCGTGTTTGTCTTCTCTAAAATAAATAATCCTGTAAAAATCAAACAGTCATTCATTTGAACAAATAAAACTTTCTAACGTATATAAAATTATATACACATTTAATTTAAATTTTATTAATAACTGTAGTGATTTTAAGTAGTTTGTTGCTAAAACACCTCTGAAACTAATTAAAAATACAGTTCCACTCCCTTTTTTTGTGGTTTAATACATACTCTGAAAGACTATTAACAGCATAACTTCCAGGAATGTATAAAATACAATAATATTTAGCTAACATTGCATTAACTAACAAAATTGAAAAAATTCTGGAAATAGAATACTTCTGTGAATGACAATGAAGGATCTGCCAGAAACTACAAGCAGAGACAACAGAAAATGCTGAGGATTTTTTGTTTCTCTCTCAAATCCACTGTGTGGGAGGAGAAAAGCATAGAGGGACTTTCCAAACTGTGGAATTTGAATGGGGGAGTTTGTTTTGATTATACATTCTATTCAAACTTTTACAGGAGATACTTCTAAAAGACATTCAGAAACACATCTTTTTAATGAGCTATAAGCAGCTTTAATGAAAGTGGTTTTATGTAAAAATAAAATTAAAAAAATCCAAATCCTTCAAGCTGTGTAATGAACATCCAGTGTTTTACAGCTCAGAACAAGGCAAATGGCATTCTTATTCTAACTTACAGTATAATCATACATCCGAAGGCTTGAAAAGTATTGTGCCAAATTTCTTTACCTGCATGTAAATGAATAACAGGATTATTTCATTACTTATAATTCAAGCGTCTAATTATAATATACTTGCCAAAAAACCAAAAAGCTAGACTGTGATCAATTTTATTTTTAAATATGCTGATGAAATTCATCTTTGAAGGGAGCTAACTGAAAAGACCAGCCAACTGACATCTGTGAAGTGAATCATATCACAAAGAATAAATGTCTGTGGGATCAGAATAATACAAAACTTAATGGTAACAGTAGTACAATAATAAAAGAAGATAGGAATTCCATATCATAATAGAATAGTCAGAGATAAAAGATTTTCCTGAAACAGCATGGCCTGCATCTTTGTGTGTATATTATTACAAATACTGTAATTTTCTGATGGAGTTTGTTCTTACATAGTCTACGGGCGTGAGATAGATGGGTAAACAACCAAATTTCATCTGTTTGCCCTCAGCTTGTTTGTCCCACAGATTATTGTTCATCTGTTTGTCCCACAGATTATGCCTTCATTTTAAATAATTTTTATATGTGTGAAATGGGGTTTTTTTTCATCTTTGTTAATTTGCATTATGCCGAAACATGTCCTTTGCTCCGAAAGCAGAGAGACCTGACCAGCTGATAAGTCCATGGGCTGAGGCAACCACTAATGTTCATGTTCTGCTCTTTGAGATATTGATAATGGAAATTAATGCTTTCTCTGGAAATCACTTTGCTATGTGCTACTTGAAATAGCAATAAGCCATGATATAACAGGAGAAAAATAATCCACATAACAGTGTAAACTGCTGCTACAGAATGAAAGCTTCTGATACATTTCTCTAGTGTAGCTGGATTCCTCCAAATTTGTTTTAGGCATCTGCAATATAGCTGCCTACTCCCAAGCTTTAAATCTAGCTGACTTGAAAGCCAACTGAGAGAAACCCTTATTTGTAAGGCATGACTTATCTGATTTATTTTAGCTCTGTGTGTTTAGATGATTTAAATTATATATTCCAAGAGGTTTTCTTCCATTGAGTTTAACTCCTTTATTTTATGCTGTGATTTTTCTAACAAGTTTCTAACAATGTTTTCTAAAAAAGCAACAAATAGCATATTTGTTATTTGCACTGTGATATCAAATCAAAATATTACAATATTATTTTAAGTTGCTACTTCAGATTACATGTATATAAACTAACAAATTAGGTTTTCATTGCCAAGAAAACCAGCTCTTATTTAATCATATGTTCAAGACCTCAGTTTAATTTTCTGTCTGGCTCTCCAGCAGTACTGCGGCTTGGTATGATGAAAAATAAATATGGAAAGAAAATCTGAAAGACTGTTTTTGATGGAAAAACAATATTTAATCTACATGCCATGAAATCAAGTTCTAGTTTATTCAAAGCTGGAATATGTTTGCATACTTGATCACCTTCATCTCACTTGGTCTAGTTTTCTATACACTACAAAAAACCCACACGCTTACATTTCAAATGTTTTCTATTTTAAGAAAATACAAAATGGCAATGGAACACAATATAAAGGTCCTTAGTCAATAAATAAGACAATATCAATTAAAACTACATTATTAATGGAAAAGAGCACACCGAAGGAAGGAATGTACCATGCAAGAATCCCAATAATTAACAAATTGCTTAAATCTCTTAAGTATAACTTTCTCAGACTTTATGCCACGTATATATGTTCCCCAAATCTGTTCTCTCCAAATCTTAAATAAAGTCATGTAAAATGAGTAACCTTAAACAACTGCAGATGCCAGTTTGCTTTGTTTTTCAGATCGAGTTGTGAAAGCAATGTCTATTTTCTTAGTGATTTTGGTCTTCATATGTTAAAGTTAACAATTGTTTGGGTAGAGATATTCAACTGTAAATTATCATATTTCCATTAAGCCAGTAAAGCTAGGACAATTTAATTTATCTGAGGATTCCCAAAGGTCCATAAGGAACTATTACAGCAAATCTGGATACTGAATTAAGTCCCTGAAGTGTGTAATGAATAGATTTAATTCAACTCAAAATATAAATCTCAAGGCAAATCAGTTATAAACAGTTTCATATTGATAAAATAGAAATGAATAGCAAACACTGCAGGAACAAAAATGAATACAGCATACTCCAAAAACCAGAAAAATATAAACTTATAGGTTTCCTGTCAAACATCCAATTGGCAATGGCACTGGAGGGGACAGAATTTTTTCCTTTGGTTTTCAATACCAAATGCCATCTCCTTCACTCTAAACTTTCCCATTTCAATTTTCAAATGCGTAGAATTTCTACTACCAGAATTAGCATAAAGGTTACAGTAATGAAGCAGTTAAAACACTCTGCAGGGAATCAGAGTGAGCACTTAGAAAATTATTAAACTTTTAGTTTGTATATTCTCTCTAGGATATATTTTACAAAAAATTCTGTGTATTGATAAAACCGCTCCATCCAAGGGAAAAATTGAATCCATATTTCTCTCCAAGTGTAGTTTTGATCTCTGGAAATGGAGTTTTGTAAATAAAGCATAATTGAGGCCATGTCATTCTTCAACAATAGAAGTTAAACAGTTGAGTTTTCCCTCATGGTGAAATCGAATATTGAAGTTGCCTGAGCCTAGAACAGCATTTTTCAGTACCTCCTTGAAACAAACAAACAAACAAACAAACACCAACATATTTTCTATTTTCTAATAATGTCATCTGGAGAAGATGCCATTAATTTGAAACTAAGATCAGAAGTATCACTGCCCTCTTCTAAGTCAAGTTCCAGGAGCTCCAGAGATTTTATTTATCCATCAATGAAAACCAATTATGCTCTGGATTAAAAAATGGGTAATGTGCATCTGGTTATCCTGCAACATAAATCACCTACCAAGTCACTTCATGAGCAATGGCAATTACTTATCATTCTATTGAGAAATGTTTCCCTACTACAGATAAGGGAGGTGAATGACAATGAAGTAGGGGGTGATGCTGACAGAAAAAAGGCTCCAGAAGCCATGGTTGCACACCGTTATGCTCAGACACGAAGTTCCCTTTTTAAGTGAGTTGAACATTCAGGTAGCTTTTTTTGTACTTCTTCTTTTTATTGTTTTTTTAGTAGAACACAGTGGAATTCTATTGGCAGAATACAGATGTTCGGACAATTTTTTGAACTAATGCTCTCTTATGAAGCCTGATACTTTAGCCCAGAACCAATGAATTACAAATCAAAATATGTGCTTCAATTTAAGAAAAAGTGTGTCATCATTAGGCCTTCAGAATTAATGTTTGCATGCTTAAACTTAAAGAGATAGTCAAAATCAGGAGTATGATCCAGAATTTGGAATCTGGGGCCTGAGTTACTCCTTTTCACCAAAGAAAGTAATTATATGAGGTATACACCAGTATTTGTATCACTGAAAAGAACAGCAGACAGTCCAAGTGAAAAAAAACATTTTGTTTTCCCAAAGCTGTCTTCTCTGTTTAAATATATGTCCCTCAGAACAAAAATTAAGCAATGCTAAAACCATCCAAATCTAGGCGGCAAATATTTTCCATTTATTCTTTCAAAGTGCCAGGAAAATTAAATTCTCTTTCTTAATGTATTGGGTTTGTGTGGCAAGATTTTTGTAGTGAGTGGGCTACAGAGGTGACTTTTGGGAGAAGCTGCCAGAAGCTTCTCCCATGACCAACAGGGCTAATGCCAGATGGCTCCAGGACACACAAGCCCATCAATGATGATGGTAGCGCCTCTGGGATAATGCATTTAAGAAGGGAAAAGAACTTACTGCAGAGAAACAACTGCAGACAGTTGAAGAGAGAAGCTATATGTGAGAGAAAGAGGCCTGAAAACACCAAGGACAGTGAAGAAGGAGCGGGAGGAGATGCTCAAGGCACCAGAGTAGCGATTCCCCTGCAGCCCAAGATAAAGACCATGATGAGGCAGGGTCCCCCTGCAGCCCATGGAGCCCGTGGTGGAGTAGGTGGATGTCTGAAGGAGTCTGTGACTCTGTGGGAAACCCCTCCTGCAGCAGATCCCTGGCAGGACCTGTGAATCTGTGGAGAAAGGAACCCACGCAGGACCAGGTTTGTTGGCAGGACTTGTGACCTGCTGGGGGACACACATTAGTCTGTTCCTGAAGGTCTGCACCCCATGGGAGCAGTTCATGAAGAACTACAGCCCATGAAGAACTCATGTTGGAGAAGTTCATGGAGGACTGTCTCCCATGGGAGCGACACCACACTGGAGTGGGGGGGAGCATGAGAAGTCCTACTGCTGAGGAGGAAGGAGCAGCAGAGACAACATGTGATGAACGGATCACAGCTCCCATTCTTCATTCCTCTGTGCTGATGTGAGGGAGAAGATAGAGAAATCATAAATGAAGTTGAGCCTGGTAAGAAGTGAGGGGTAATTGGAAGGTGTTTTAAAATTTAGTTTTATTTCTCATCATCCTACTCTGATTTGATAGATAATAGTTTTTTATTCTTTGATTCAAGTCTCTTTTGCTCACGCCTGCAATTGATACAAACCTGTCCTTATCATGACCCAGAAGCCTTTTGTTACATTTTATGTTCCCTGCCCAGCTGAGGAAGGAAGGGTAGAGTGCCTTTGGTGGGCACTTGCTCTCCATCCAGAGCCAACCCACCACAGTTAATTACATCTTCAATTGATTAATTCAACGTAAGTTCTGCTTTTTAATGCAAGACTAAATCCCTTGTCAAGGCATTGTGAAAGAGACACTCTGAAGTGGCAGACTGTGTTGTGGAGAGCTCTAATATTATGACAAATCACCACAGCTGCCCCATAGATGGCAGTTTCTTCACAGAGTGGTAATTTATCTCAAAAAATGACATGTTACTACACTAGACAAATGCTGAAAGAAAAAAAGAAACAATCTTGGAAACCTTGCATCTCTTGTATTTTAGGCAAAATCCTCATCCACAAACAAATTTCTGAAGTCTGATAGTACAGTCACTTTTTCCCCCGCTGTTTTTGCTACACATCCCAAAGAACATATTTAATGCATTTCTCCTCTTCTTTGCATTTTTCACTTCATTTAGATTTAACACAAATAAACTGGGAGCAAGATCATAGTTTCATTTTATTTGTTGTCTTGTTGTGTTCTTTGGTCCTTGAAGCACACCCAGGATCCTAGCAATCCCAGTGTGGACAGGAGCTATACTGCCCTTGGCCTAGTGTGCTGTCTTCAGTTCATGTGATCAGACCTACAGTAACTAAGCTGTGCCTCTTTCAGTCATCCTTCAGACTGACTCATCAGTCAACTATCTAGAATTATTTTCATAAACAAATTGTCTCTACAAAACACAGATCGTGGAACTTAATTGTTTTGAAAGACCACCTCCGACTCCTATTTCTACAGTTGTTCTGAGCACTTACTGAAGAAATTTTAAGCAACCTCTCTTCAGAGGAGCATATCTGAGTTCACTTCTAAAGAAGAAGTATTTCTATTTCTGTTCTTTGTGACTTGCCTCTGACTGTGGAAGGAATTTAAAGGTTAGATGATGTATTTTTTCCTGGATAGGAGGAGCCGTGTGGCTGTATGTCATGTTCGTTCTTTCTTCTTGTCTTATTTATTGCATCCATGGAGAAGATGTTTATTAACATTAGTTATGTAGCCCATTTGCTGTCCAGATTAGTTCTGAATTTTTTGTTCCAGTTTTCTAGAGCAATCAGTGTGGAGTATGTCTAAAGATTGGCAAAGCAGCTGGTGAAGTGCCTGGAGCACAAGTCTTATGAGGAGCAACTGAGGGAGTTGGGAAGCTAGGTGTTTTAGCCTGGAGAAAAGAAGGTTCAGGGAAGACCTGATCACTCTCTGCAAATATCTGAAAGGAGGAGGTAGCAAGGTGGGGTCAGTTTCTTCTCCCAAGTAACAAGAGATAAGATGAGAGGAAATGGTCTCAAGTTTTATCAGGAGACTTTTAGAATGTGTATCAGGAAAAATTTCTTCACCAAAAGGGTTGGCAAGCATTGGGCCAGGATTCCCAGTGTAGTGGTGAAATCACCAACCTTGAAGGTATTTAAAAGATGTGTAGATGTGGCTTTAGGGACGTGGGTTAGTGGTGGTCTTGGCAGTGTTGGTAATGATTGGACTCAAAGATCTCCTTTTCCTTTCCAACCAAAACAATTCTATGATTCTATGATGCAGAATCAGTGTGTGTTAGGTCTGATTTAGAAATCATAGCAATCTGGAGCACTCAAGCAATAGTAATATGTTTATCAGATTAAACGCTATCTATAATCTCTGTGCACTCCAAATAACATTGTGATATATGACTTGAGATATCTTAAAATGTATTAGGGAGGATATCCTTTTACTTCAAACAAGAACAACTTCCAAGGCCCAGTCAGAAAAAAAACCCCTGGGAATTTACTTTTCCCACCTTACATTGCAATACTCTGGTTAAGACAAATGGGATAAAGGTATACTAGCTACCTGGAATAACTAAATCTCAGTAAATGAAAAACTCAGAGAAATTATGATTTTTTTGCAACATAACAGATCAGGTACACACATTGACATTCTGGTACCCAAAAGATGTCAAACTCTTTCATCACTTGAAAGTTAAAAAAAGCACAGACAAGAGGAATTGGGTTTGTGCCATATAATGAACTTTTCAACCATAAAACTGGAGTCTGGACACATTTCCGGCTAAGATATTAATCCACAGTAGTCAGTTATCAGTCACAAATCCAATATAATTGTTCAGACAATATAAAATATGTCAGTAGCTCTGAGGTCTAGACTGTACTATATTGTGACAGTTCATTAAAGAAGCATTTCATATTCCTACCAATCTGTCATTTGTTTCAGGTTATTCTAATAAGAAGAGGCTAACCCAAGTGAATTGAAGCTCACGTAGGAAAATTTTTCTTATTTGTAGAGTTCATCAACCCAATGAGTTTCTGCTTCATAAAGGCATTACTATGGAGCATTAAGAGAAGGAATATAAAAACATTTGCATTCATTTTGCAATGAAACCTAATCCAGCCTCACCTTTGCAAGTGAGGTGTATTTGATAAAAATTTATTGCAAATTTAGGATGATGATTGTTGTGTAGGAGTCTGGCACCTGTTACATTATTCTGAAGAGGATCACTATTCAAACGCCCTGAAAAAGCCAGGTATTACTTTCCATTTAACACTATATCCCCAGAAATGTCATTGATTCCTCTTCTCAAGGTTCTAACATGAAAGCAAACAACAAAACATTTGTATTTTCTTTATGACATGTAAGGGCATGAAAACTTATAAAAAGTTTCTGAGGAGGAATTCTTTCCCAACATCGCATTTTAGCCTTTTTGAAAGTGCCTCTTTATATAAAAAAATGTGGGGTTTTTTTTCTTATTACAGGAAATCAAAGTGTGTAAATACTAAGCTGTGGTCCAATAACAACATTTATTATTTTCACAAACGCATGTAAAAGTACAAGTATTAAAAAAAAAAAGAATTGAGAAACTAAGCGTTCCGAGATTTGAAAGGATTCATTGAGTTATTCTCTGGCAATAGTACAGGATACTTATTTTTTTCTTGGAGCCTTTGAAGTTTTCAGGCTTTAAATAGATTAATATTCAGTCAGAATACAACCTGAATCTTGTCTAAAACACTTTATGTTTCACCCACATTCTACCAGCCAGAATAACACAATCAGTTTAAAACAATCTTTAGTCACAGTTAGTAAAGAAAAGCAAGTCTATTTCACTTACCAAAGCCAGTATGATTTTTCTTAGATGTATTTTTCTTTTCCTAATGTTTTATAAAAGTTAAAATTTTATTTTATTTTTATATTCCTGAAAATACATTCACAGAAATCACTTGAATAACTCAGTCTTTACTAGTAGAGAGTCAAGGTTTAGGGGGAAGTTTTTAAAATCTGCTTTGAGATTTTGAGGGTTTCACTGGAAATTTCAGATGTGCATGATTTTCAGAACATGTTAAAATTGTTTCATCATCAGTTCACTCTCACAGAAATTTCTCAGGTGAGAAGAAAAAATGGAAAGCAACAAGGAAGTGAAAACCACTGTAAATCAGATAGATTTCATTTGCAATAGAAGTTTGGGGCAAGGAACTGAGAAGCAGGAAAACAGGATAAGTTTTTCTGGTAGAATCAATTTATGTGATCTAAGCAGAGTGAAAAAGGACCAATCAAAGAAGAGGGTCAGAAAGCCAGTTGAAAAGAAATCATAGCCAGTGGTTAAAGAGATAAGGGTTTAAGAAAAAGCTTTTCACAAGAGGATAGCAACAACTGCCTGGTGAAGAAGTTCAAGGACATCTTCTAGCCTTTCTCCCAACCTTCCTCTCATGGTCTTTCATTGTGTGGGCTGCAGCAGAAAAATAAAATGGTCCTTGAATATGGTTGTTATCACATATTGTCCCTGGAACAAACACAGTTTGACTTAAATTGTCACTGTCATCTTAAACTGGTTTCTGGCTAAATGATGTAATGCACTGCACTTTGCTGAGAAGTATTGCAGAAGGAAAAAACTGACTGGAAGAAAGAAGCAGGGAGAGCAAAAGGACGAGAAGAATGAAAACAAGTGTAGAAAGGAGAAAAATGTAGTTCTACTGCCTTGAAAGATGAAACTGGAAAAAGGCATTAAAGACAATAGACTTCTAAAATGTGCAGGGTACATCTCCGTATCAGAGACAAAGTCTTTTGTTTCTTACTTGTTTAGGACACCACAGCTTTCTAGTGAAAAGTGTTACAAGAATCATAAACTCTTATACAGTTTGTTCCCTCACAAAAGCTTCCAGTGAGTAATAATTATAAAGCTACTGTAAAAACAGCAATAGTACCTTTGTCAACAGAAGGAAAGTAGATGTAAGTGAAAGAGAATCCTAAGAGATGTTTCATTAAAGGTAAGTACCTGGAGAGAAAAGTAATCCGCAAGAAAAGAATGGCAGAAAAGAAATAAAAGTTATTGCCGTGGTGAGAAAGAAAGAGGTAAACAAAAGTACATGTCTGTCAATCTGGACTGTGAATGATGACCGTGGAAAAGACCCCATATTCTTGGCTGATCTCATGCCACTTTGACATGTCTCTATCATATATCTCAAATATTTTCATTCTTTTCCTTTAATTCTTCAGCAGCACTTTCAGTAAATCTCTTTGGAGACAAACAGTCAGGCTTATTAGTGATGGGCAGGAAGGTTTTTTTTCATATGGAAATTCCTAATATATAACCTATACAATATTTTCTGATTCCTCATTTTCCTCTATTATGTTTACCGAGTCTTTGTACCACTCAGTGTCCTTGTGCTTCTTCATTATTATTAAAAACATTATTTAGGTATCTTCATAAATAAGTCCTTTCTGCCCTTCATTCTTCAGTTCCAAATCAATCAAATGACTCCTAGCAAATTCATACTTTCTGACAGTATGTTGTGTAAGTTCAGTGTGAAGTTATCAGCTGGGAAAAAAAAGATGATTTCTCCTGTTCTGAAATGCCCATATTCTGACAGGATAAATGTAACATATTATTATCAGTTAAACAGAGAATAGAAATCTTAAATTTTAACTATTTTAATTGTAATTTTTTTAAGATACTCCAGCATTATTCAAGGAACTGCAAATTCACATCTAATATCAATGGTCATATTCTTCTACCACTGATACTTTTTACTTTTTTAAGAGATGAACATATCAAGCCAGTTGTTTTTTGACTTTTTTTTTGTTTTTTTTAGATTGACATCTTTAGGTTATTTTCCAGTTATAATTGATTCCTAAGTTACCGCTCTGAATTGCAAAGGAAGTCAGTGCAAGAAAAGGTACCACTAGATGTCTGGTATGAACTCATCTCTTATCTCAGACTTTCTGAGCAGGTCTGGGCCAGAAAGTGCTGCACCTAGAAGGAGGCACCTCAGATTTCATTATGGTATGGGCTGTAAAAATGGAAATCAGTTGTCCCAGTCTGAAGAAGTAAAGGTGTCACACAAAAAGTCTTCAGGATACTACTTTTTCTCTAGGATTTTCTTGCAGAGCAGTGGGTTTCCTCTGTGTCTCCCTCACAATCTGTGGCCCTAGAACTTAATTTTCCCAACCTTGGGTAAGAAGAGACACCTATTTGTAGGGTATGCATTTTGAGTCTTGTGTCCTACAGGTATACAGCCCAAACGAAATAAAAGCATCATCTTACCCATGATGTCTCTCTGTTGCTCTTCTATTTTCAACCTGAGGCAGCTGCAAAGCTGTCATTACCTGTCACAATCCACCTTAACTTTAAAATAGAAGTGATGGATGCTGTAAGTATTACAGTTATGGCAGCACAGAGCTCGCTGTGCAGCCAAACCTGCCTGAAAAACTGGGTAAGGGCTCTGACAACAAAGCTGCACTGAGCCTCAAGCCATCCCAGAAAGTTTGGGGGACTGTAACATGGTTCCACTTTATCTATCACAGCCTCAGGGCTGTACTATAGTGCCTAACCCTGCTCAAAATCTCAACTATCCTACGTGCAATAAGCTGCTGCTGCCTCACTGAATTTCTGCCTCACCCGAGTACTTCTCTTGCTCCAGCCAAGCACGAAAGTCGGAGATAGCGGGAAATTCATGGCTCAGAAGCAGAAAATTTAAGTGGCTCTCAAGCACAGTCATATCAAAAGCAGACATCTGAGTACATGAACAGAACAATGAGTAAAATAGCACTGAGGCATGGAAATATTTAATGCCTAGTTTTTTATGTTGTGATAGTATATGAGCTATGTTGGCTTTTTTTTTCTTTTTTTTTCTTTTTCTAAGCTAGATGTTAGAAAGAGACAAAGCACAAAGAAACAGTGCAGAAACAAACAAAAAAAAAAGTCTAAAATACAGCCAGTTTTGAGTCTCTGTTTTCATGTGCTTTGTATTCATCAGCTTTCCTTGCCTTTACAGTGTCTTTCTGAAATAATTTCCTAAAGAATTTCTTCCTCTTTAAAGGTCAGACAGCTGGGTGGCCATCAGACAGGGAACATTCACAGAATAAACTCTCACATGAATATATTCAAATGTCTTGTACGTGTGCAATCAGTTCTTTCTCACAAGCGAGGTCAAAGTAAAGCAAGATTCCATGAACAGGTAGAAAGATTTTATAGAAATATTATTTATATAAGATTCCATATAATTATAATTTATATAATCCTCCCACCTATAATACTGCTTCCCACCTGGAGCACTGCATCCTGTTCTGGGATACCCAGCACAGGAAGGACATCAACCTGGTGGAGTGGGTCCAGAGGAGGGCCACCAAGATGGTTAGAGAAATGGAGCAGCTCTCCCATGAGGAAAGGCTGAGAGAATTGGAATTGTACAGCCCAGAGAAGAGAACAGTCTGTGAAGACCTTATAGCAGCCTTCCAGTACCTAAAGGGGGCCTACAAAGGAGCTGGAGAGGGATTTTTCACACGGGTATGTAGAGTTAGGACAAGAGCTAAGGTTAAATTAGATATTAGGAAGAAATCCTTTACAGTAAGGGTGGTGAGGCACTGGAACATGTTGCCCAGGAAAGTTTTCGGTGCCCTAACCCTGGCAGTGTTCAAGACCAGCCTGGATGAGATTTCAAGGAACCTGGTCTAGTTGAAGATGCTGCTGCCCACATCAGGGGAGTTGGAACTGTATAAACTTTAAGGTCCCTTCCAACCCAGGGAGTTCTATGATTCTATGATAACTATATATAAATACTGCCATTAAAAGTAGAAACCAGAAACAAGATAATTTTTTTAAATGGTGACTGCCAAATCTGATAGTAAATTTGGAAAATTTAGAAAGAGGGACAAGGGACTACATATTCCATGATCAAGTAGAGCTACCAAGTTATAAAGTAGGAACAAGCTAGCCAGCTGGGAGTGTACAGCTGGAACTCTCAAGAGAAAACTTTTGATGAAAGAGAGCACTGAAGAGAAAGATGATACATGTCAATGGGGCATAAAGGTTTATACCTGATCATATGAGCTGTTCATGTACCCTTCTATTTAGCAGTTTTATGTCTTAATCAAAAGGGTCTCCAAAAGAATGGATCAAGAACTTTAGAAATATATCTATCCATTTAAAAAGTATCAACAACAATAATAAAACTTCCACTGTCTGTTGGAACACACACTTAGGGATTTCTCTCATACCAATCCAATAAACCAGTCTAGAAAAACAAAGCAGTAAGCTTATCACAGAAAGATTATTATTAGCTTTGAAACAAGGAGAAGTAAAGCTGATAGGAAACTATTATACATTCTTAGGAAGGTGCACTAAAAAAAGGAGAAAGACATGAAAAACACATGAAAAAAATGTGGATTGTTTCCCTGCTTCAGGGAAAATTTTTCCTGCTTCACAATAAAAAATTCATTCAAGGAGAGAATACTACTTCCAATATGCTTTATTTGATCATATTCTCATTTCATGGTAAATGAATAATGCAAAATATAAACAGGAGTATTCCCATTGCTTGTTGAAGCTGCTTACTTTTTTTTTTACCTTTTGCAGACATCAAGACCATTACTCTGCACAACTATATCTCCTCTCAAAATTTGTTGAGGGGGAGTCCCATACCCATAGCACTGAGTTCTGTGTAAATTAAACTATTTCCAGCACCATAAAAAAAGAGTTATGTTTTTTATATTTCCAGTCCTGCTGAAAAACTGTAGTTCCTGACTTAAAGCCAAATCTGAACTTTTTTTTTTTTTTTTAACAGCTGGATACCCTTGTGATTAACCACTCAGGAGTGATAGATATTATGGTGTTCAGTGCCAAACTCCTACAACATGCAAATAGATGTGTTTTTTATTTCCTTCCGTTTCTGTTAAACTGACATGCATTCCACTCTCCTGACTGAGGCCTTTTAAGTGGTAATTTCTTTAACAGCAATGAAAAATCAATTCAAATTAAGGTAGGAGTGTGAGATCAAACTTTCTCATCAAGTATTACAAGCAATAAGTCATTAAAAAAGTTAATAACCCTAAATGGCATGGTATTTTGGTGACTACCACTGTGGCATGAAACTTAAAAATGCAGTTGCATAATCTGTGTTCATTGGTTAAGCTTTCAGGTTATGTCTCCTGCTCAGCCGAACCTTGAAACCACCTGAGATGGCTCCAACACCAGCTGCCTGCCTGCCCACCTGCCTACCTGTCTTCCTGGGCATTGAGTAGACGTCACTGTTGGGACAGGCTTAATGCATTCTCACAGAAATTAAAGGGAATGAATTCCACAGATCTTAATTAATCATTCTGTGATATCCAAATAAATGTAGTGCTCACTGGAACACAGGTCAGAAAAGGTCTTCAAGGGCAGCTATCAAGCATAAACATGTAGTGCCTACACACAAAGGTCATAGCAAAAAGTGAGCTTCTTATCTTTCTGGGAAAAAGTTCCCTGTGTCTTTTTGAAGTGGGAGAATTGGCACTGGGAGAATTTAGCCAAGGTGAAAAAGCCGTAGAGCATATAGACGGTTTCAGCACTGTGATGCTTCTGTTACAAGGTCCTGTGTGGCCTGCACCTGGACATTTCTCTGAAACAAACCAAACAGTATGCTTATGTAGATTACTTTTCCATGTAGTAAAAAAAAAAAAAAAAAAAAAGAGCCTTTAGGTTTGAAATTGAAAGAGAAATTTCTGGAGAAACAGTTAGCATACAGTTGTGTTCAGTAAAGAAAGACTCCCCTGCTTATCAAAGGTAGGAATATGATCAAAAAGAGCAAGTTTAGCTCTTGTGGTGAGTTGACCCTGGCTGGATGCCAGGTGCCCTCCAAAGCTGCTCTTTCACTCCCCTTCTCAGCTGGATAGGGGAGAGAAAATAAAACAAAAGGCTCATAGGTCATGATAAAGACAAGCAGAGATCACTCACCAGTTACTGTCATGGTCAAAACAGACTCAACATGGGGAAATTAGGTTAATTTATCACAGTCAAATAAGTGTAGGATGATGAGAAATAAAACCATATCTTAAAACACCTTCCAACCACCAATCCCTTCTTCCCAGATTCAACCTTATTCCCAAGTTCTCTACTTCCTCGCCCACACTGGCACAGAGGGACAGAGAATGGGAGCTGTGGTCAGTTCATCACATGGTGTTTCTGCTGCTCTTTCTTCCTCAGAGGGAGGACTCTTCACACTCTGCTCCTGCTCCAGTGTGGGGTCTCTCCCATGAGAAACAGTCCACAAACTTCTCCAACATGAGTCATTCCCACAGGGTGCAGTTCTTCATGAACTGCTCCAACACTGGTCCCTTTCATGGGGTGCATTCCTTCAGGAAGAGGTTGCTCCAGCATGGGTTCTCACAAGGTCACAAGTTCTGTCAACAAACATGCTCCAACATGAGCTCCTCTCTCCATGGATTCACAGGTACTGCCAGGAGCCTGCTCCATCATGGTCTTCCCACAGGGTCACAGTCTCCTTTGGGCATACGCCTACTCTGGCATGCAGTTCTCCATGGGCTTCAGGTGGATATCTGTTCCACTGTGGACCTCTGTGGGCTGTGACAGCCTGCATCACCATGGTCTTCATCATGGGCTTCCTCTCCTTTCCCAGAGGTGACAGCCACACAATATACTTCAAAGCCAAATATTTCTAATAACCCTCTGTGTATGGTATTGATGTCTAAAACGGAAGAAAAAATTCTCCAAACAATATTAGTATAGATAAAGTAGAGAGAGGTTCTTTAATGGAAGCTTTCAGGTGCACAGAGTACATAGGCACACACCTGTGTGTCCAGGGCTTATATAATTTTATAGTACTAATCCATTTAATCCAAGAACTACCTTTACAACCACAGTTGACAGTTACCAAACACTGTTCTCATGCTTCATATCAAATTTTCTAAATTCTTCAGGTTTTATTTAGTATTCTTTTGAAGGGAAAAGTTCTAAAGTGTTAGAAACTATATGGCCATACTAAAAATCTGTATTTGCTACAAATCTTAAGAATTCTAAGGCATCAGTATAACTCCATGTTATGAGCTTTCACTTGCATGTTAGAAGTCATCAACATTTTAAAAATAATGGGGGGGTTTGTCCTAGAAGTACTACAGATGAGAACAGAATGAGACATATACCTTTTTTTTCTACAACACGTAATGGTTTTGTTTTCAGAAAAGCAGACTTATTATGAATCTGTATTGTTACCAGGAATGATTTGTACATGATCAAAATTATTGGCATGCTGTTCCATATTTTTGAAGGGAAAAAAATGAAGATTTTCATAGAATTTTGGTGGGGACTTGAATTCTCTAAGTATCTTGTAAAAGGCAACACTCAAACATGTGAATTTGGTGGAACAAAGGCTGAGTTCATCGGTAGATCTGAATGAAAATTATTAATGAAAGTATAGCTTTCTGGATAATTTGGAAGCTTTCAGGGACATATTCATCACTCTGCATGAATTTAAAATCTCTAAGCTTTAAGACCAGATTTATTCTGTTGAGGAATCAATAAAATTATAATGTGAAGATAATATCATTCATAGCCTTTTCAAAATTACTGTAGCTATTCACAGTCACTTAGAATTTTGTATACTAGAATAAGCTTCTTGAAGAGAGATTAGTAAATGTCATGCAAGAGAAATATTCAGGGCATGCATGGGCTCCGGATCAAGGGATTCTACTGATTATTGCCCGGATGCAAAAAAAAAAAAAGCATTGGAACTATGTACTAATTGCAAGATATTCAAGGAACTGGAAAGTTTAGATTAGTTTGCTATAGAAACATTTCACTAAAGAGTCATATGATTTGAACACTGCAACTTTGACTTTCTTTAATCTGTATGAGCTTGCACTAGCTGAAGATTGGATTCATCAGATTTGATTTGCTGTGCATTCTGGGTCTTAGTTTTAATTTAATTGCTCAACCATAGCATTACAATAAAATAGCTGATGTATCATAAGTCCATTACTTCTAGACTGTGTAGTTTAAATTTTATTTCCTCTAAATAGAGGAAACCTTCTCATATTATGAATTCTCGTTTACCTCCAATAACAACTAAAATCCATTAACTTCATTGAAACTAGTCATGTGTAGAACATTAGGCATGTGTATGCAGAATGGATCTACATTTTATTCTTATTAAACTATAGTAGTGCATTTTTGAGAAAAGAGGAAAGTGGGATAAGTTTTTAAAACATACTTAATTATTATTTTTTATCCTAGTAAGCCGAAGCAAACAAGACCAAGGAGTGATATGAACTTTCCTCTCAAGATTATTTAACTATTTATTTAGATATAGAACATAAAACTAGTAAAAAATGATAAATTTTTTTCTATTATTTAACATGCTATATCAATGAGAGGCTTTTAAAAATATTTAAGGAATTAGTTTGATCAAAGAGATTATGCAATACACATACACTTTGCAGTACAGAAACTTCTACCTTGTTTGGGGTGTGTATTTTCTTGCTTTTTGATGATGGAATAGTAAGTTGCATTTTGCAATTGCCTGGCAGCTTTAAAATGCAAAAATAATAAAAAAGAATAAAAACAATATTTTTCTTTAGGGTTTCTATGTTATTTTTTTCATACCACAGAATCCAGACCTAACTCCAGATCGCAAACCCTGAAGTGGTACAGGCATGCTCATAAACAAAGTTTTTGGCTGAGCAGATGCAGCGTGAAAACAAGTATTTTGCTATTGAACTCCTTGGAGCTGTGTTTGGGAGATTTTATTTTCCATATTATTTCACTTATTTGCTTTCCCTATCTCCAAAAACCTAGTCAGGTGTACATAGGCCAGTTTGTTTAATAACATTCATTAAATGTTGTTGAGACTTTAAGCAATATTGCACACGAATATGCTGTTGCACATGAAACTATTCAAACTGTGGCAGCCAAGAAATGTCCTCTGTGGAGTCGTAAGCTAGGTGGTGAAGGGAAGATATGAGACTCAGCTAGCCTGGAAAAAGCCTTAGCAGACAAGAAGCAAAAAGTTTTTAAGCGAGAAGCATTGGTTTAAAATAATGATTTTCAGGATGACAGAAGAATCAACAAATAATTACTAAAGCCTAAAGCCTTCAAGTGCATCAACACTGCACAAGCCAACAGCTTATGCTCAAACAGAGTACTTGGAAAAAAAGAGGCCAGGCTGAGAACTTGTTCCTGACGAAGGATCAGGCTGCCTCCTGCTCTCTTCCCTCCTGCAGAGCAGCTGGGAAGCACCTTCATTGCCTTAGTGTATATATCGTCGTAATTGCTTCAGCAAGGCAGCTCTACACTGTCTGATTTAAACTGATCAGGCCTCATATTTTAAAAGCTCACCTAAAATAAGAGTTGATGACCACTCATGGGAAACTGCAGAGATGCACTAAATTCCTTACTTATATTGATTGAACACTCTTGCCTCTCCTGATGCTGGAAGAAAAAAAAATTCTTGAGTCAGTAATGTTGCACAGAAACAAATGAAAGATTCATTGGGTGGATGGAAAACAAAGATAGAAGCATATGTAGCATAATGCACTTAGATATCCTACTCATAAGCTAGTTATATATTTTAATTCCAAAATATTTGAACTGTCTTGGGAGGCAGGATTAGGATTCAGAACTATCCTACATGGATTGCATCATCACTGCACTGTGAAGTCTGTTATACTGTGCAAGACCAAAGGATCTGAACTATTTTAGCATTTAGTGTGCTGAAAAAGTACTGTCTTGCTCTCAGTAAGCAAGATGACTTGCATTCCAGAAGTGCCTCCAAGTGTCTTAGCCAGAAGTTCTCTTGAAACAACAAAAAGTAAACCATAGAATCCATCTAAACTAGATGTGAATTCTCCGATGTATTGCTGAGCTGTAGCAGGATTGCTGGTGTGGGAAAGAATATTCTGTGACTTGACCCAGATTTGTTTCCAATGTTCTGGGTGCAAATATTGCATAGCAAAGTCTTTTAAGCTGTCTGGGAAATTACAAACTTTTTAAGTATTTTATTCTGACTCATCACCCAGCAAAACTGTTTTAGCAGTGAATCAACAGTCCAAAGCTCTTCTCAACCTTCAAAGATTCAGCCAGAAGTTGGAAGAAGCATTTTTACTGTGCAATGATAATGAAAGAAAATGTATTCCAGAAGACAGCTTTAAATTACAGAAATACCATGTTTGCTGCAGTAAAAATATATAATAGCCCCGGAAGGAGAGGAGGGAGGAGTATTTCTAGTTACTGATTTGTGCATTACATAAAAGTATGGATATATTTTAATCTGTGTAATATACCTGTAAAAGGCATTGTATTTTACAGTTCAAATTTGATACTAAGTAGAGGGAGTTAAAATGTCCTTTTATCCAAAGCAATTTAAGATTTTGTATGAAAATCCAGTCTGAAGGTCAGATAATGCTAAATGATGATCAGTCTCTTCCCCCGCAGCCTCAGTACAGAAAGGTAGACAGCTTTGATCTTCCAATTATTTACTTGAACTGACAAGGTTTTTTAGCTCCTTGAAGACAGACCAGATTTCAGGTACATTCGTGTCAGGGGCCAAGGCTGAGCCTTAACCCCAGATGGGAATTGAACTCCCAACCTTCCAGTGCAAGGCTGTTTGACTACAGGTCAAACACGTACTTTGTACAAAGTTGCATACACCAGGCTGGATTTATCTACCCATCTAGTTTAACTATGCTCCAAATTCAACCCCATATAAACTGTAATATCCAACCTACTTGGAGCTGTTTTCACTTTTACAGACCACTTTCTTCCTCAGCAGGTATTTTGACTGCTATATTTTTAAGAAGCCATTCAACAAGTTATAAGTTTTATTTGACAGCACCCATCATCATCTGCTCTTCATAGGAAAATCATAATCCATTTGTGTTTAATCATTTAAAAAAGAATCCTCTGTTTAATTCCCTGTTCACCATTCTGAATTTATTTTGTAAATAGCCTACCTTAAAAATTAGTTATACAAATCACTTCCTCACTTCTGTACGTCCTGGTATAATCTCTGGGCAAGTGCAATTTCTAATGACAGGTCTTTCTGCATCCCAACTATCTCATACTACTCTGGTCTTGCCTGCACTTCCCCTGCATATCTTCTGGAGTATACAGTCTTCTAGTGGTGCCTGGGCACCTTTGGATGCTCTCTAACAGCTTAATATCTTTCTGATATTGTGGTGCCCAAAACTGCACACAATATTCAAGATGAGGCTGCATCAGTGCAGAGCCCATCTGGACAATCACCTCCCTCAGCCAGCTGGCAATACTTTGCCTGATGCCCCCCAAGACACAGTTGGCCCTCCTGGATACCAAGGCACTGCTGACTCATATTCGACTTGCCATCAACCAGGACCCCCAGGTCCCTTTCCATAGCACTCCTCTCAGCCTCCCATTCCCCAGTATATACACACAACCAGGGTTGCCACATATCAGGTACAGAATCTGGCACTTGCCCCTGTTAAACTTTATAAGGTCAGTGATTGCCCATCCCTCTAATTTGTTGAGGTCTCTCTGCAGGGAGTCAACATCTCCTCCCAACCTGGTGTCATCAGCACACTTAGTATTCCTTGAGTCCTGCATCCTAGTTGCTTATGAAGATATTGAAGAGCACAGGGCCTAAGATGGAGCCCTGTGGAACCCCACTAGTGACAGGTCACAAGCCTGATGTTACCCCATTCACCATAATACTTTGCTCCTGACCTGTGAGAAAATTGCTCACCTACCAAATAACCTGGTTATTTAGCCGTATGCTGGACATTTTGTCCAGAAGGATCCTGTGAGAGACAATATCAAAAGCTTTGCTGAAGTCCAAAAAGTTTACATATACTATCTTTTCTAGATCAATTCGGTGGGTTACCCTGTCACAGAAGGAAATCAGGTTTGATAAGTAGGACTTCCCCCTCACGAAGCCGTGCTGGCTGTAATGGATGACTGCATTGTCCTTCAGGTGTTTGTCGATAGTCCCTCTTGAATTGAGAGACAACATTTAGCATGCTCTGATCCAGCTCTAAGCATTTTTTGACCCAGTTCCTGTTCTTCTTCTTTTTCTATTTGTTTAATCTTTTTTTTACCTTACTGTTTGTGTCTAGGCTAGGGTAGATGAGATATTTTGCTCAGGACATCCTCTCCTGAAACACCAGAGAGTACTTAATTTCTTTTATATTGCAGCATTTGTTAACATACAGTTCCAGCTTCTGCATTATGCTCCTAAAACCCATAACATAGAATCATAAAATCACAGAATATCTCAAGAAGGAAGGGATGTGTAAGGATCATTGAGTCCAACTCCATGCTTATATAATAACAGAATTTAAATACAAATTCAACCATAATTTTCAGAGCTGGTAAAATTTATCCTCACGATGCTCACTTTAAGTCAGATTCAGAAGAAATAGTTACAGAAAAACACTGTTTATTGCTTTATCCATTGCTCCACTTACGTATTATCTCCATTTCTATTCTCCTCCTTTACTAAAAATTGACCCTTTTTAGTCTCCTTCTTCAAATTCATGCTTCATAGAAAGTTCTCCATGAAGTCCTGCTGTGTTGTTAAACAATGTCGGTGTCAGTGAATGAAATCTCACATTTACTAGAATCCAGAAGAGGAAAGTTTGGCACATCAGGGCACTGCAACAAGATCAGCAGGAGTTCACCCTGACTTGGGAAGGGATATGGTATTAAGTCCATCAGCCATGTGCATAGCTGAAATGCGTAATGCACTGCCACAGTCAGCAGTGGTGTGAATTTCAGTTCTGTTCAAGAACAGAGCGAATTAAATTTGGAGGAAAAATAGAGTGGATATGTTTTAAAGTAATTGTGATTTGAGTTGATAAATTTAGCTGTAAGTTTGTATTTCATGAAACTACTTATACAAAGTGTTTATCACTTAGTAATTATTTTTTTCTATAAAATACTCTTGAAGAGCATTATTTTGCATTTTTATAAATTACGATCTAGCTTCTTCTATCTTGTTAGTTGTTCAATTCATGTAATGTAAACTAAGGATTTACATGATGACAAGACATGATATAGCCTTAACTTTCTCATAAACAAGCTGCATTTATAAGAAAGAATAAAAAGGTTAAATCCTTTGATCAGTAAAAGGATTTCTTATGCTCAGAAACAGCATTAAGTTACAGTGCAAACTCTTACTTTCATGTGGGAGATATGAATACGAATAAAAAATTGTACTGATCTTTTTACTAAAAGGAACTATTCATCCAAGTACTGTGTTGCAGTGTCTGAGGGCTGCAAAGAGTAACATTCTTCCCTGTTCAACTGTAAGTCACAAGCAATGAGAAAAACCTCCAAAGATACACAAAAGATGTTGGTCAGACTGAGTAGGATCATTATACCAACTCGTTCTTGGTTTGACTGGCAAAACAGAATACCAGCCAAGTCCCACAGATGCCAAGAACTGAGGAAGAAGGCTTTTGATGCACAGTCTACTCTTATGATTTTAATTTGTATTTATTTAGGAAATGTATTACAGTCAGCTATGTAGAACACTTTCACAATACTGTATTTCATTAAAGCTATGTTCTGAAGCTGATGCAATCTGGGCATGAGCTAAAAAGACCATGAAAAAAATAATTCAATCAGTAGAGCAAAAGGCAAAATGTGCTTATTCAGTGATTTCTTAAAAGGACAAACAAACTGTATTTTGGTTGGAAGTAGTGTGCAAATTTCATTTCTTATTAAAAGAATTTTTTTGGTCTTTTTAATCTTTAAAAAACAGTAGAACGAAATACTCTATTAGTTCTATTCATGTGAAAAAATACAAATTCATATTTAGAACAGATGATTCTCAGCATGTTGCAGGAAATACTTTGCACATTTTCACACACTTAGAATAGATATTTGAAAGCTTTAATATCAAAACAGGTGAGCAATTTTCCAACTACTTTAGTGTAGCTTTCGGCCAACAAAGAGAAGACAGCATGATTTCTTCTGTACATACTGTGGGAATGACACAATGCACTCACTGGCACATGATGCAAAACCTACTCTGATTTAAGATCAGACTCCAAATGGCAGCTATTTATAACTGTATTACTACTTACCATTCTGCTTCATTCCACATCATTCCACAGTACTCTGGGATATCCTGCAGTGTTTTGAGACATTAACTAATTTGTCACAGAAAGGCAGAACTCTGCACTTCAGAGTTTCACACAAAAATAAAACATATCTGATAAACATATCTACAGAAATATCTGTGAATGTGTTGTTTCCCCCTAAAAAGATAGTGATGATGGAACTCATGAAGCATCTAGTTCTTTCAGGACTTCTTCACAACTGCTGGAGAGAAACAATTCACCTAAGACACGCTCCTCTTAAAAAAAAAAAAAAAAGAATAAATAAATAACCTTCAGAAAAACATTGATAAGTTCTCTCCTGAGAGCTTTCTTCAGCTGAAGGTTTCTTTGATGACTGATTCAAATTTAGAGGCAGGTTTAGGTGAGATAAATGCTACCTTATGTGGCAAAAACCATCAGATGCAAGCTCATTGATCAAGAATTATGGTTGTAAGGTAAGCCTATTCTTCAGAAATTTCCTGACAAGGGTCAAACAAGCTTTACACAAAATCAGAACTGATCTCAAAGATATAAATCATTTGGGTATTTAGTTGCTATGAAGAACTGACCTTTACAACACCATTCCACTCTCTGTTTCTGATAGTCTAAAATCAACTTTTTCTTTGAAGCCAATCTTTATTGCAATTTTTCTCAGTCTGGGACATTTTTGGATAGTTTTCAATTGTTCCAGTCCTCTGTATCACTCACTGGCAGTGCTAGAAGCAATGCTGTGAACAGAGAGCCTGAAGCTCTTATAGAAGACAACTAACTTTTATTTGTTGTTTCAGTCACAAGTAAGAAAAGCACATACAGAGGCATTTCTATTACACTTTGATGGTTCAGTAATTATGTCTTCCCACTGGTCATGTTATCTGAATGACAAACAGCTATAGCAGAAATGTTTCTGGGTGATCTCAACTAAAATGAGTAATGTAGTTATTTGTATTGCCCATGAGAGCTTCACCCGTCTTCCTAAAAAGATAAATTAAGTAATGGCTACTTTGCAATGTGGGCTATGCAAAACCCTAAGGGACCTTTCCTTCTTCTTGGGAGACTGCAAAGATGAAGGCATTAGTAGTTACAGTTACCTCACTAGATTTCACAGACAGGGGCATATTAAAATGTGTAGGTAGCAGCAGATCTAGTTCTACAGGAGAATATGAAGACCGCAACTTTGGTCAGAGTTCAAGTTCACTTAAAAAACAGTCTCTGAACAAGAATATAAGTCATAGGCCAGTCAGGACAGATTTCTTAAGGGAAGTGGTTTACCACAATAACTTGATAGCAATGTCACCTCAGAAATATTTAGAAAATGTAATATTAACCAAGAATGTCATTGTGAGATGTCAAAAAATGTTTTATCTGAGGGTGATTCAAACATCACAGTTAAAACAACAAGAAAAGGGAAAGAAAAAACGTAGCAAGACTCCAATCCCATATGACAATACTTTGGGAGTTTTCCCATTGGTTCTAGCATCAAATGACATGAGAAAGAAATCTCCTATTTATCCTAAGCTTGATCCAAAGTGCACTGAAATCATAGGCAATATTGCTGTTATTTTCACGGGTGTGACTATGAAGATTAGGGATCGGGACCTGTAGATCAGTGCTTGTGTTTGGGAAAAGCTCCCCTCTCGGTTGCCTGAAGAAAAAAAGGAAGAGAAAAAATGTAAACAGCTGGTTGTCATGGCATGCTATAAGGATTGACAGTGATTTGGTATTTTTTCTAGTGGCCAATAGCATATCTCAAATACTGAAAGAATTAAACTACTCTACTCTTTGTTTGTTTTTCCTGATAAACCCTCTAGCAGTGACTATATGGCCCCATCAAATGATAATAAGTGTAGCTCTCTAGAGTAACTGGGACCCTGTATGCATTATATAATTTGCAGTATTTACATTGGGCATTTTTCAATTACCTCAAAATTTATAAAGAATTATTAATATTAAATAAATAAGCAGGATAAAGTAACATGAGAGAAAAAAGTATCCCCATTCAGTTTTGATTCTCATGCCAGTGACCGACATCTAGGGCACAGAGACTTGTACCATGCAGTTCTAAAGGTACAGCCCAGGGGACAGACCAAACTGCTCAGGGCTTACACCAGTGGTGGGTTGAAACCCTCCGAGAACAAACGGCGCTGCCTCTCAGTGTGAGCTGCTCCATTGTCTCACTCTTCATGAGAACACACAGCATGTGTTCATACCCAGCATGAACCTGTTGCAACTTGCACATGCTTTCTCTCACCCTCCCGCCCTCCGCATCTCCTCAATGACCCCTTGTAGACATGGGGGTGCTGTTAGGTATGCCTGAAGACATCCCTTCTCTTGGGTGACCCAGCCAAGTTTCCCCAGCCCCTTCTCAGATAAAGTGCTCCAGTTCCACTGCCTTGGGGTAACACAGCCCAGCTATGGATAAACGGGACATCCACCCCACAGAGGGCCCCGCACAGGCTGTAGGTCGAAGCAGAATGAACAGTTTATTAAAATGGCGTCCCCCTTTTATAGGGAGTACTGAGGAACTTTCTAGAAACAAGGTAGGGTTACAACAAACATGGAATGAAGGGGATGAAACTTGTCCATACTGGGTGAACAGGGGAGGAGCTGCAGCCTTACATGGAAAAGAGGGGGGGTTTTAACCATAAAAGGGATAGGGACACTGTGGCAAACTAAGCCAATAAGAGAAAGGGGAGACAACTCATAGGGATTTCTATGAGGGAATATGTGGGATTACATAACAAAGATTATATACTAACAACACTCAATTTTAACTGACAAAATCTGTGGTTCTTATAATGTCCTTAGTTAAAAAAAGTCTCTGGTAAAATTAGATCCAGTTCTCTTCTTCAATTGGTTCTTTCAAGCCTCCAGTGAATCTCTCATACAGTTCCTCTTCTGTCTATTGCCCATCTCCCACATTGGGGACCTACCTCTGGACCACATAATATCTGTTGATTAAAAATGTTCCCTTGATGGAACATATTGAACCTCTCATTTAATTAGGACTTAGGAAATAATTTAGAAAAATCTTTTAGTAAATTGTCTAAAATTCTGCGAATTCATCTTCGTTCATTTAGGTCACTCAAAATCAAGACTAGCTGTACACAGAATATTTAAATACCCAACTAAAAGCTATAATTTCAATTTTAAGCTATAATTTCAATTTATAAACAACTATAAACTTAAAAACTCCATACATTCCATTCCAGGCACAAAACTGCATGAGAAAATGGCTGCAACTGCAAATTACACACATAGACCTACACTGTACATGCCCTCAAAACATTTTAAGCTGCTACATATATTACCCTGAAGCTCTCCCATTCAGTTATGAATCTTCTGAGAATTTTTGCCACTCTGTTATAAATAGCTGATAATTGAGCTAACTGTGAAAATGCTGACATAACATCAACACTTGTGGGATACAGTTAAAATCAGAAAGACCCTGGATAGTGAAATCAGTGTCACTTGAGTATATGAATTCAGTCCCTGTGGAGATGGATGTTAGCACGTAATTGTGGAATTAAGGACCCAGAATAGAAATCTCACTTGAGAAAAAAGGAAAATTCAGGTAACAATAGCAATAGTTAAATAAAGCGAATACTGACTATTCTTAGTAAAAAAATCCCTTTCAACTATTAGTGCTAGGAGGAAAAAATAGCAAAAATGCCTTTCTTGCTGTCAAAATTCATCTCTCAGTTCTGCTGTGCCTGTCTTTGTTAGCTACACAGAGGGTGAGCCACAGTATCACACACATTTACCCCATGAAGTCCACACTACTTGGCCTTGAGTGTGAGCCAGTACCATTTTTTTCAGATTTCTTGCCTGGGAAATGTGGGAAATCAAGAAGATGAGGCTGAAGCAAGGAGCTATAAAGCTGTGGGACAATATGACCGTGAATCGCTTTTGCAGTTCAGAGAGGAAAGAGAAGATGGGCGAATCTATGCTAACTTTCTCTCCAGTCCTTTTAACTGGTTATAAACATGGAAGACTGTCTCCAGACAGACCTCGCAGAAGCAGAGGTCTCAAGTGTTCTTTCAAATCACTTTCCCAGAGACTAAAAATTCTGCATTTTAGCCAAGTTTCCTCTTCAAGATCTCCAAGAAGTGACTAGTGAGATCAGATGGCTCAGTTTCTGATCATCAACTTCAGAAATTTCAGCTAGATCTTGAAATTTTGTGCAACAAGCATTCAAGTACAAGAATAATATCTTGAATCTAATCATTACAAGGTAAGCTGTGAAAAAGATAATCAGTGAGAGGAATATAAAACCGTCTCTCTATTCTAGAGCAACAATAATAACAATATTTTCAGGAAGTTGTACTATTAGCAGTAAATTAAATTCTATAATTAAAAGTATCTAGATAATAACAAACACTTGGTTCTAATGTTCAAAGCACTTGAAATACATTAAGCTACACTTGCAATTTAGATGAGCAAATTAGAAGATGTAATAAAAATTAGAACAATATGATATTGTTCTATATATGTATGTTCACTGTGTATAATGCTATACTATTTTGTACACTCTTCTCTTAAATGGCATCCCACTTACTGTCTTTATTTACAACACAGTGTCTTATTATTTTCTGCTCCTATCTCAAATCCTTGAGATGAAGCACTTGGCATATGTCATTCAGATTCACCTTATTTGAAGGCAGTTTTTCTTCCCTGAAAAGATATAGTGCAATTCAACATCACGTTTTAAATGACTCTCTTTTATGCAATTTAAATTAAATTTCTTAGCATAGGATAATTTTCAGGAAAAACAATGTAGTCCTTTCTCTGTCTTCCAAATGCTCACAGGACTCTCCCAGATTTGCAATAGGTTCATTCATGTAATACCTACAGTGGCTGTCATTGAGGTTGTTTCTATTCAAGGTGATGGTGCCCTTGGAGCTACCATAGTTTAGGTCTCTTTTCTGAAAAAAAAAAAAAATCCATTTAAATTCTTCTTGGGACTCACTTCATATAAACAGACACCCAAAAAAATACATACAATAAATTATCAAACTGCTCCAGCAATTATATGACCAGCTCTGCGAAAGTCAAGGGATGATTTCTTGGTGGCATAAAGAAGACAAGTATTTCAACCATGATACCTCTATTTCTTCACAACACTGAATTTCCTAATGTCATATTTATTACATGCTTAAATATGAAATTTTAGTAGTTGAAAGGAACAAGGCTCATGTTTTCATTAAAACACATCTTTTTTGAATTGCGTGTAATGAACAAGTTATACAAGTTATTAATATTTTCTGAGTCTGAAAAAAATAATTTTTCAACATTTTCCCTCTGATTATTTTTGCTTCTCCCTCAAGAACATTTGCGTGAATGTGAATTTAGATACACTTTCCACAGATGGTGCCTTAGAATCAGTAAAATAAAGTCAAAAAGGCTTTTGAGATATTGTCTACCCTGTTCCTCTTCTCCAGGTTAGGCTAACCAGAATGCACACCACTCCTCCTATGGCAATCACACTGCTGACAACCTGGAGTCATTTAATGATGTCAGAATTCACACAGTCAGACCTGTGTGTCACAGATCAGGTTTTGAGGCCATCCTCTCTGAAGGTACCCCAGGTCACCAAGCTTCAACAATAAGCCTCAGGACTGACAGTGAAGAGTTGTCAAATAACCCATGGGATGAAATGTATTTGCAAGGAAACATTTTGGTCAATGCATTTGTAAATACTTAAGTCTGTTCCCAGCAAGTGCATTGCTGTTATATTCATAGGGGTGGCAAGATTTATGCCTTTTTCCAAAAAATGTATGGAAATCTCAGATCCCACTTTTGTGACAAGGAAGTTGGCTATTGCATCAAATCCTGTTTTGTTAGATATATTCTTAATGGAATTGTATGATTTATCAATTAGGTGTTAATAAAGAATCTGAAAGTTTGATTTCTTCAGGAAGCCTTGATGAAAAAATTTAAGATAAAGAAATGACATTCAAAAATGGACAAACACAGGTCATTCTTGATAAAGAAAAATAAGAGAGAGAGAGAAAAATCTTCCTCCTATATGTTAAAGCAACACTGTAATAAAATATACAAATATCACAATATTCACATGGTTAATACTATTATCAAGAATTGGAAGATATGAAACATGCCTATGCCAATGACCTTAAAAATCAACAGCTGCTTCCAAATGTGCTACGAAATTGTCATTATATATCATGTCAAAATCCAATTTAAAAAAATCCCTTTTTCTAAAGAAAAAAAGTTAACTAAAGTGTTTAAGGAAAAAAGAACCAATGGCTGTTAACAGGTCACTGAATATCACACATTCCATGACAACCTTAGGTTAAATTATGGCACATACTCCTTTTGTAAGTTTTGGGCTTTAGCTGAAGCTTGTTAAATTGGAGTGATTTTAATAGGAGTTATAATCCTCAGATTCATACATGATTCATAATGATGGCAAGTGTGTCAATTTGTGTTACTTACATGCTGTAAACAATGTTTGTTTAGGTTCAAAACTAATTTCTTACTGTAGGAAAAACATAATAGAAACTGAAGTTACACTATTCATAAAATTCTTTACTAAAGTATAATAGGATGAGGCTATTTTTACGGAATATTTAATATTTAGTAATATATGAAAAGAAAATAATGACAATTTATCCTAAAATAAAACCTCCTACATAGCAATTGAAATCTGCAAGTGCATTTTTACTGGATAATTACTGTACACAAATGGCATTAAGTAATTTTAACAAAATATTATTATTAAGAAGTTTAGAAAGTTCCAATTCAAATAAATCTCTGAAAAATATGAAATTTTATAGCAAGATTAGAAATAATGGACACAAAACCATAATTTGCTTGGCAATCTTAAGTCCAGTCTTTCTCATACGTTTGTAAGAGTCCTGCTCCAAAAAATACAGTCATTCTTCAAAGAGGTTAACCTTAGTGCTTCTAAGGAAAACCCAGTTGATATAACCTCCTTAAGTGTCCAAAAGTCATTTATCAGGCCTTTATTGGAGGTTGTTATGGAAAGTGAGCAGATATTAAATGAGAACTAAATTTATGCACCAATATATAGGTGGTTATAGTGGAGGAAGGTTACAAGCCAAGTTGTGTATGCATCTGTCCTGGGATAGCTGCTACTCTGTTCTGAAGACATTTGAAGCGTAAGTGTGTCAGAAAGTTATATTTCCCAGAAAAAGCTTGTTCATAAACATAATGAATATGTAAGCACAGATCAGTAACAATATATATCTTTTCTGAACACTATGACTCAACCTAACACATCTTTTTTCTATTTTGGCTGGATTAGCTTTAAACTGCCGATGTTATTCACAACGTTTGTCTTGGAACTCATGGAAAATAAACCACCAAGTTCACACAGCATGGAGCTGAAGGAACAAATCTATTGAGATTTCCCATAAGTGTCACAGTTGCTGAGCTGCTGAGGGACTGGGTATTGATGATAAAAATTCCCTCTGCTAACACACTGAAATTGCATTCAAACTTGTTTTATTGTGACCTTCTGTGTCATTTTATTTGACTTTTTTTTCAGTATCTCACTTAATTTCTCAGTGACCTATTATTTCCACACTTCTCACTGAATATTCCTGTCTGTTCTACAGAGGTTCAAACCTTTTTTTCTTATTTTCAGTATTTATTTGCCTGAAAAATAACCCAGATCCCAGATTAAGAAGTTCATGTATTGTAGAAACATATGTCAAAAAGCTCTAATTGCTTAGAACTGCTTCCTCAATTTCCTGACAACACTGAACCCCTGACAGTGTGTAGGTGCAAAATGAGAATAGCAGAGCTAATAAAAAGAGAAATTACAATTGTTGTAGCTGGCCACTATTAAGGTCATAGTACAAAGAACATCAGCAGTGGACAGCAATTTATAGATTTGTCTGCAATCTTCATTTCTCTGTTTTACTTAAGCTTTATGAGAAAATACAATACAAATAAGGTTTAAAATAGCACACTGGTAATCCACCTGGGTCTGGAAAAGTAATAAGAGCTAGCAACATATTAATCTCGCATAAGGAAAAAAAAACTAATAAGAAAAAAGAGTATATGTGAAACTGAATCACTTTACTCTGACATTTTGGTTTTATAATAAATATTCTTTAGCAATATTGTTTGATTGGATTTTGTCATGCATGTGATTTATTTTCCTGCCTCAATTTATAACCTTAAAAAAAGGTTTAGCTTTACAGCTCTGGTGGAGTTGTCTACAAATTGTCTTGATTTAAAAACAAGCACAAACTCACTTCCCAATTATATTCCTGTCTTGAATCTCTTCTTGCTATTCAGCATTTTCGTATATTTAGGAAAATCTGACTTTTCAAGACAAAAAATGTGATGCGTCAGAAGCAGTGGTTTGGAAATTGCAGAATTATTTGCTTATTTATTCTTGTATTATTGTTTTAGACCTTCTAACTATTGCAGTTAATGCATGTAAGCTTCTAAGCAGCTTTTTATTTATTTTGAGTAAATACTATGCCTAGTTTTTCACACAAAGCCCACAGCTATCAGTACCCATTCCAGCACTGACTTCTGGGTCCAGAAGTTCCACGTGAGATTGCCTTTCTTTCAAGATAGCTCAGACTGAAATAATGTCTCATGAATGTGCTGGACTACAACTTCCAGTGAATTCGTCTCCAAACCTATTTCACCCTTAATTTGTTTTGCCAAGTTGGATACCATGTCTGTACTCTGGAAAGGACTTGCTTTACTGATCTTCAGTGTGGCAAGACCAAAGCATTCTGTCTGCATTTGGTGTTCCTTGGCATTCTTACATAGAGCACTGCTAGGCTGTGTTTCTGCTGCTCACCTTGGAACAATGCTGCATTGATACCTGTGATACTGCTCTTTCCTCTCACCTGCAAAAGAAGCAGAGCATAGGTCTGGCAGCACTGTGTAAGTTATGCTGCAGCATCGGAAGGAATTAATCACCTGAATCCTCAGTCAAGTCATTTAGATACCTATCCAGCAAGCCAGCTATATTCAGCAAAATTTAATTTAAGACTAATCATATGCTTAAATTTTGATCTTTAAATGAAGTGAAAGTCATATCTGTAATTGGACCTTAAAAACTATTTTATGTGCCACTCAGCACTTTTAAATACTTATGAAATTCAGAAGAGTTAGATCAGCATTTACATAATTTGAATAAAATTGAGACAGAATTACATAATTGCAAGACACACTTTTATCTTCCTAAATTACACTCCCAGGTGGTTACAAGTACAGATACACTCAAACTAGTTCATTTAAAGCTTCAAATGAGGGGACAGTCAACTGCTGTTCAACCTAAACTGAAAAACCCATTTCAGCAGGATGAATTCTCCTCTGAGCTCTGCTCTTCTGTGAAAGCTGCAGTTCAGAACAAAGGAGACAAGCCAGACTGCAGAGGGCTACACAGAAATGCTAGGGATGATTTTGCATTTGAAATCTTACAGCAACTCTTGCTGTGCCTTGTTCTTTCTCTTTGCATACACAGTCTATAAATGTCCTTGACTGCTAGCTGTACACCACAGTGTTTCCTCTTCCCACATCTTAGCAAAACCTGATTGGGATGTGCATTGCACATTTATCTGCTTCTGTTCCCAGCTTGCCAGTAGCTTAGACAGCCTCTTGCAGTCTCTGGATGAGAAGCAAAAGGCCTTGATGGTCAAATGAAATGTTCTTCCTCACTCCCCCTGTGCTCTGTGGGGTTGCTGCCTGAGCATGGTACTACACCCAGGGGTGCAGTTGGTGGCCTGAGCACTCCAGACACTTGGCATGATACCTCCTCTTGCAGCAGTTTCTCTGGACAGGAGTCACTTCTGCTCTGGTCTTTCTACACACCTTTCCAACTAGACCCACTTGCTGTTGAGACATTGACCGAGCAACTTCCACAGCAGTTCCCAAAGTGGGTATCTGCCCTTACTTTTTCAAAGTTTTCTTCGCTAACAGTCCCTCAATATGCATTTTAAACCTTCTTGTATTTTCTGTCTTGTCTTTGATCCTGCAGTAGCAAATGTTTATTTCCTTCTAACATGCATGGTTGAATTAGGTGGTAAGGGGGGGAAAAAAAGAAAAAAAGTGTTACATTTTACTTGCCTTGTAAATCACACTAAGAGAAATATTCCCTATATCAACATTTGGGGGACTTTGTGATACAATTTCAGAACTGATTTAAAACTGCACAATATTCCACGTGTCTTTGAACTTAAAAATTAATCTGAGCTGGGTTTTTTGCTTCGATGTTAGATGAGCTTCTCCTGTAGTAATGTTTTCAGGAAGTAAACATGAAGTTCCCCTAATAGTTGCTAATGATTTGGAATACTAAATTACTGACTGCAAAGATTTGCACAAAGATGCTACAGATTAAATTAAATTAAATTAAATTAACCACTGTACCCAAAACACTTTCTCAGTCCACTGCCTCAAAGATAATTTCAAACTCAAAAAGATCTGACATATATTTCACAGACACAGCTACAAATGAAGGCATCTTTACCTTGTGTGAATATGCCAGAGAATATTAACATTAACCTTTGTCCTTAACTCATAAAGAAGTAGAACCAATATTAATTATTCCCTAGCTAGGATGTTAATTATGACCCAATTTGGCATAGGATAGACGAGTTTCAAAAATTCTAAAATACTCTTTTCTGTCTTTCTCGAAATTGAAGGTTACTCTTGAGAAGTTTGTTTAAGACATTATAATACATAGCAAGACAGCTGATACATAGTGTTTTCTATCATTTATTTTGAGGTCAGGACAATCTCTTATATCATGCTTGCTTATTGCTTCATGAATTTAAGCCCTGATTTCAATTATGGTTGCAAGGCACTGCTCTAATTACTTAAAATGGAATCTGGTAAAACATGTGCTTTATGGAGTTTCTATAGGCTTAAAAGTCAAATATTTATATAAGCTCCTTTCCATATCCACATAGGTAACAACACCGCAAATGAGTGCCATATGAGTCAACAAGTCTTTTCAGTAATTGATATAATATTGCGAATGCTTACTTTGTTTCCAGGTGAATCTTTGTGTTGAAACATACTTCTCACTTGCAAAGACGGGGAAGGCTTGTGTGTCTCTAATGGGGAACACCAATCCCTTCTACTGAACTGATGCATATTTAGGAAGCTACTTGTACTGACTTTTAACAGGATCTGGGATCTTCAATCTTTAGCCCTCAGAATTATTTAAGGACTTGGTAGAAATTCATCAAAAGTTCCTAGACACATGTAAGAAGCTGTGCCTAAGTTTTTAAGCTACCCTTGAGGACAGATGTTTAAGGGATTGTAAAAATTGATGAGGAAAATAAAACCATACTTATTGTTGTCTCCTTCACTTAAAAAGCTTTACACTAGTTTGGATTTTAGATGTTTGTCCAGAAATAAACAATCTGGGTTTAGTTCCTGTTTCAATCTAAGGATATTCAGACCTCTCACCTCCCAGTTCCATTTGTTTTCTGAGTTGGAAAATTAATTAATTAATTTTTAAAACCCCAAAATAATTAAAAAAAACCCCAAACACAACAAACCAAAACAAGAACCAAACAAACAGATCACACCATCACAGAAACTCTCCACCAACAAAATCCCAACAATCTTTGTGGCAGAAGCCACACTGAAGCACTCTTGTAACTGAGATGAACAGTACTGCAAGGCTGTGGCTTCTGGATATCCCAGCTCTGCTGAAAGTGCCCTAACAGGATGGGGCACCATATCCCTTCTCACATGCTAATCCTCTAGCAGCAGCTCACTAGTAACCAGCTATGCAAGGACATGTATTACCCTCTCTTTTGTAATTAGTCAAGAATACTTTTTTCTGTAAACTTCTAATTGCAGCACATAATATCATGTATATTGACAGTGTGTTTTCAAATCACCAAAATGAGTTTGACTGAGAGGTTTTGATTTAGATCTAGCCAGATTTAGGTGAATGCTAGGAAACCAGCCCTGATAATGTGTATAGAGAGCTCCGGGTGCAGAGGGAATGCAGTTGCCAGAGGGTTTCCCTTCTCAGGGAGCTATTGAGGAAAGTTTCTTTAGATCATAATTCTCAATGCAAAAGCCTAAAACTGTTTCGGATTTCATCATAAGTCACTAGGATATTATTACCAGAGTTACTGTATCAGACTCGGAGGTGCTCTCTGAGTGAAAAATATTGCTTTTATTTCTCCTCTGGAATGCACATATGATTGCCTTTATTCAGTCTGATGTCTTCACGCTAGCACAGCATCTTTTTTCATTCCTATTTACTCCCATATGGTTTGTTAATTAACTTTCCTTTGGAACTTAGGAAAAATGTTCTCCATATTTGCTGAGCCTTTAGTAAGTGTTCTCTTTTCCTTTGCCAAAGTATACATGGCTTAACAGGTTTGAAATAACCAATTCATAGTGTTAGCATGTGGTGGAATATTTGATATGCTTGGTACACAATGCAAAGAGCAATAAAAAGCTATAGTTTGAAAACTGACAGAAGATAAAAAGCTTGCTTTGCTACAAATCCTTAGCCTTGATAAAAACCATAATCTGCTTAAGACACCAAGGAGTCCAGTTAACATTTTATCTCACCTACCTGAATATTTACGTTCCATATTTTGATGTTCTTTTTCTGTATGGCATTTTTAGAAAATATCTCTAAAGTCAGATGTAACAGAAATATAGCTGAAAGTCTTTCTAAATGTATTAAACCACTTGAGGTTACACCATGAACAACTCGGCTTTTCTGGATTTTGAAGCCAGTCTGACTTTTGGATGCATAATATGAATGGAAGTGTATACTAATTTACATGTAATTAGCATTGATATTTTATAAGGCTGATACAGTTTTATGCCTCTTTTGGTTATCTGTTCTAAACAATCCTATATAGAGAGCATTCTGACATAGCACAGAACTTACTGTGCACCTGGTTTTCACAAAACACTTATCTATTTTTTGTGATGAATCTACTTCCATCAAAGAATCATGAACAGAAACAGCCACTGCTTTCCTTTAGCTCTACTGGGGCTTTGTACTTCTATCATATGTTGCCCTCTATCCTTTTTGTCATTTATACTTGGGTGAAATGAATACCAAATGCCACTAAATACGAGTGGAAACCTTTCACATTTATTCTGAAGTGGCTACAAAGAGAACTGAACAGTAGAGAATCAGACCAAGATTAAGCTTCTGTTTAACTTGCTATATAAATTCAAATGAAGTATAACTTTTTGAATTGAGAGAGAAAAGGACATTAAAATAGACTTCAAAGAGGGAAAAAGTGAAGAAAAGTTAACTCTCAATTGGAATTTCTGTTAACACAATCACTCTTTCTCACTATGAATCACACCGTGAGCATATGTCGCTCTGAAGAGCCCTGCTGATAGCTATGGAGCTATAAGATTTCATCAGCTTAGGATGTAACCCAGTGCTTAAGAGCAGTATCTGCTTACAATTAGCCATGAATTATTTTACAGAAAGCCAAAGACATTATTTTAGTTTCCTCCATAAACCTCCTTTTTCTTGCCCATTAGCAGATGCCACGTATTTCCTCTGCCAAAATTGATGTTATTTTGGCAATAGAGCAGCGAAACACATGTTCAAATTTTATGTAAAAACAGTATTTTAATTAACATCTGGCCACTCCCAGAGACAAAATGCTAGACAATGTGTATCTCAAGCCAGACACAGTATGACAAGCCCTACGTTCCTGAATAGTTCTCTTAATTTTTTGTATTTCACAAGTATAATGAGGACCATTGGCAATTAATTTTCGTCGACCACAAAACTACAACTTGTCCAGTATGTCTAGTATTCATCTAGAAGTCTTTTTGCTGTCTTCTAGCTTTCAATAGACACCAGAATAAAACTTAAGGAACACAGTTTAGTAGAGAGAGATTAAACACTCAATACATGCAAGAGAGGAAAAAAAGAGGATACACAATGCTATCCACTACTGAGATCAAATAACAAACACCTGCTTAAGACAGGGAAAAACAGTGTCTCTTGTGATTTCTTCCTTTATACCAGAAAAATGCTGAAGCCTGTCTCGGACATACTCTAACACCAACTAATCTGCCTCTTAGCACAACTGTTTAAGCGAAATCATAAGTCTCTTATATTTCCTTCTTCTCCAACCATAAAAAGGTGAGGCTTGGCTCATGCTTATGTCAAACACTACATTTATGTATTGTAGTTTACTTTCTTTTCAGGGAAATCACCCACCAGGGTCACCAGGCTAATCACAACCCACTTTAAATCATTCGAAATGGGAAGAAAGTAGGAGTGAGAGAGGGAAAACAGACCAATATATTGCTAGTGACATTTCCCAGCTTTGTAACTTATTTTCCTCTGAGACCTCTTTGTGCTTCCCAGCATCTTAGAAAGGATGATTCCCTGTGCCCTGAGCTCTCATTTCCAAAAAAATGATCCAAGACTTTCTGAAGCAGTTAAGCAAATTCTCTTTCCCTTTTTCCTTGCAGTTCATTTATTCTGCCTTTCTTTTCTTCCAAGTGGTGTCTCACTGTCTGATTCCTGAAAAGTCTCCCCTCCCACCTTTTAGAATTGGGAGCATAGCAACTGAGTGACACTCTATCAATAACCATTCTGGCTACTAGGAGAAGATCTTGCTTCTTCCCAGCCGGCAGGAGAAGAAATGTGTCCAAAGAGATTACATCTGACTTGCAGTTTGTATGAGATACAGCAAGAAACTGAACTAAACTAAGTTAAATAAAATAAAGCATTGTTTAACTGAGACAACATTTTCTTCCAGCATCTTCTATTTGTACTGATTCCAGGTATGAAAACAGCCTTGCTCCAAATGTGGTTCTGAATCACTAAATCGCCTAGACAAAAATCAACTTTCTAAAAACACAGTTTGATTTCCATCATAACAACTGCAATCACAGTTTTGACTTTTTCTTGTAGACAATTACTAATTATTGTTTTGATCTAGAAACACAAATGACTCTTCAGTTCAATCTCTTTCAGTCACTCATAAAATTATCTACCTTACACTGTATCATAGTCCTTGTTTCAGATTCCATCCATTTTGATTCATTCTGCTGCTGGGAGAGCTAACCAACAGCTACTTCTCCTTAGTAGGACAACATTAGTCTGTTTTGAGGTTGTGAATCAGCATCTCATTGTCAAAACAGACAAGAGATCAGCCCAGAAACCAAAGCAGAAGATTATGCTGCTATTTTGACTGATGAGCTTCCCAATAACTGCAGTTGGATTTAAATATATGATCCATTAAACACACATTCTTTAACCTAAAGGATCTTTTGATGTTGAACTGGAAGGGATTTTTATGACTGAATTATGACATAATGCATCAGGGTAAGCTACAAAAATGAAAAATGGCATAAACTTAACAAAGAAAAGAATGTAGGAAATCTGAACCCCCTGTAAGTCTGGATTCACTTCTGTTGTTGCTATGCTCTGTTTGCATGACCGGGCTTAGATAAAAGCAAAGTAGAATGTTCTTCAGACTTAAAAGATGTGTTCCTCACTTAGAGAAGAAATAAATGATGCAAAGTGAGAGATTTTTCTTGAGAGTAATCTCTACAGAGATTTTATTCATTTGAAGCCAGACAGCAAGAAACTTCATACCACCAGCTTTCTCTAGAAGAATTCTAACACACTCAATTTTATTCACCTTCTGGTATATTTCTGACCTCTATGGCAGCTAAATATGTCCCAGGAAGTTTCTGTGTATTCGAGTTTCATTCTGAATAGGCAATTCTAATATTCCTACAATGTTTTGGGAGAGATTTTAGATGTGTGGGTGGCGTTTGTCACTTAGCCTCATAGTCAGAGAATGGTTCATGGCCTCTCTTACTTTGCAGAAAAAACATCCCCTGTCTCTCTTCAAGACCTGAGAAAAATCCAATTAATTGAAGTATTTTCTTAGTCTCAGTCACCTGAATCTTATATTTTGGGAAATTCCTATCTTAAGTCTTTTTCCCCAAGATAACATGATCTATGAAGTTTATTCCAGATGTCTGCCACACTTCAATGAGCTTAAACCCCCTTACTGCTCTGTTACACCACCTGACTCCAAAACATCTTTCTGTATATTCGCTGTTTATAGGTAAATCAGAGAAGTTCTGGTTCCTGCTTCTTTGCATCTTCAAGTGTCTGGTGCCATCTCTCTGCTATAGACAGCTCAAGGGCAATTGTTTAAAGAGTTTACCATCCAAACCATGTCTTGATGACAAAGCAGAAAGCACCATTCTTCTCAAAAGAGGGGTAGTTAACTCCCACCACAGAAGTCACCAGAAGTCCTGTGACCATATTTTCTTGAATGTAAATTAGAAATTAATACAATAAATGCTGACATTTTAAGTAAAATGGCACTTTACAGGAAAAAAGACTTTCCCTTAGTATTTTTCAAACTTGTATATCTTAAGTGTCCATTTTTATGGACATCCCAAGACACTGGAGAAAGATGGTTCTTTCCGTCTTTCTTCCAACAATCATATACTTCAATTATCATAACCTTCAGCTTCTTTTTGTAAGCAGTACTGAAGTTAACATATTTCAATACATTTTATCTGCAGAAAAAAGCATCTGGGAGTCCTGGTTGATGGCAAGTTGCATATGAGTCAGCAGTGCCTTGGCAGCCAGGAGTGCCAACTGTGTCCTTGGGGGGCATCAGGCAAAGCATCACCAGCCGGTCGAGGGAGGGGATTGTCCCACTGTGCTCTGCCCTGGTGCAGCCTCACCTTGAATATTGTGTGCAGTTTTGGGCACCACAATATAGGAAAGATATTAAGCTGTTAGAGAGTGTCCAAAGGAGGGCAAGGAAGATGGTGAGGGGCCTTGGGGGGAAGCCGTATGAGGAGCATCTGAGGTCACTTGGTGTGTTCAGACTGGAGAAGAGGAGACTGAGGGGAGATCTCATTGCAGTTACAACTTCCTTGTGAAGGAAAGAGGAGGGGCAGACACTGATCTCTTCTCTGTTGTGACCAGAGACAGAACCTGAGGGAATGGCCTGAAATTGTGTCAGGGAAGGTTTAGGCTGACTTGCACTGATCAACTAGGTAGCAAGAATTGATATAAGGACAGCCACATGCAGTAGACTGTGAGATGCAATATAGCATGCTAGTGGAAAAAATCATGGCTGCAAGTTTATACCAAGTTAAGTGGGAATGTTGTCTGCTTGAGAGTAGGAAGGCTCTGTAGAGGGACCTGGACAGGCTGGATTGATGGGCTGAGGACAACTGCTTGAGGATCAACAAGGCAAAGTGACAGGTCCTGCTACAATAACACTGCGACAGCCTTGGGGAAGAGTTGCTTTCGAGCTGCTCGGCAGAAAAGGACTTGGGGTTGCTGGTTGACAAAAAGGACATTGAGGTGCTGAAGTGTGTCCAAAGAAGGGCAGCAAAGCTGGTGAAAGGTCTAGAAAACATGTACCATAAGGGGCAACTGGGATAAGTGGAGTGGTTTAATCTGGAGAAGAGGACACTCAGCGAGGACCTCATTGCTCTCTACAACTACCTGAAAGGAGATTGTAGGGAGGCAGGGGGTGTCAGTCTCTTCTGCCACATGTCAGTCAGAAGAACAAGAGTAAATGGCCTTAAATTGTGCCAAGAAAGGTTCAGATGAGATAATAGAAAAAAGCTTTCACTGAAAGAGTGGTTAGGCGTTGGAATAATTCGCCCAGGAGTCACTGTCTCTGGAAGTGTTCAAAAGGAATCCAGAAGTGTCACTTAGGGATGTGATTTAGGGGTGATTATGGTGGTGCTCAGCTGATGGTCAGACTGGATATCCTGAAGATATCTTCCAACCTTGATGTTTCTGTGAGTTCTGTGAGTCTGCGAAAACGTTAACACTGCAGTAAATATACAGGATAAAATCATTATTAGACTTGGAACAAACTGAGTATGTATGTAACATTTGCAGCATTTCTTTTAGAATTAAAATGAAAACACATTCCAATTTCTTTCAACTTTTTTATGGTTGAAGTCTTTTCTTCCTATTGTTTGTTCAGATACATTGGCCATTTACTTTACAAGTACTCTATAAATGCAAACTGAATTTTTGTGAAGACCTGAGCAAAGCCAACTTTTTTGAAATGAATGAAAAGACCTTTCAGTGACTCAGTGTGACTTCCAGATTTTTGCTTAGTTCTGGCCAGGTTTGTTGAAGAAATCTCTATCCCTGTTTATCCAAAAGAGTGTATTGCACAGCCTCAGACTAGAAAGTACTAGTGAACTCTAATGAGAGTCCATATTTTTGTCCAGCTATTCAGAACTGTCTCTGAAACCATATTTCTAAATCTTTCTCCAGTGTCTTGGAATTCACAAGAAATGAAAGACCTAAGTGTGTCCTCGGGGCTGGACTTCTGCCCTAAATATAGGTTGATGATGCACAACCAAAAATCCATCAAGAGCTTTCAGAGCTTTTCAGTCAAAAATTAGAAAACTGCATCTTTCAGAATGGGGGAAATGTATCACAATATAAATTAATGTTCATAGTGCTTCTACTAGTCTAATTCAGTTTCTAACTGGAAATAACCATAGACCCATAAAATAGTTTGGGTTGGGAGGCACCTTTAGAGGTTCTCTAGCCCAACCCCTCTGTAATGAGCAGGAACACCATCAGCTAGATCAATTTGCTCAGAGCCCCATCCAGTCTGACCTTGAATGTTTCCAGGGATGAAACATCTAACACCTCTCTGGGCAACACTGTACCACTACCCTCATCATAAAAAACTTCTTCTTTATAAAAAAAAATTATTCCTAATATCTAGTCTGAATGGAACCCTGGAATCTTCCATAGTGCTCTTTCTCAATACCAATAAATATATAACAACAGCAATTTTCTTAAGTCTTTGAGCTCTGGTGAAAAATGGATAGGTAAAGAGAAGATATGTGGATCCCACCAGTGATCCAAACTAATCTGGGATACCAAATTTTTCTATCTTTGTAAGCTTTATGACTCAGGGCTGTCAGTCCCTTCTTAATGAGGAACAGTTCTCTTTAAGGATAGTTCCATTAGCTCATCCAGTGATTTCAAATTGATTAGTAGATGTCCACATACTTCGGCTTATCGATAATGACCTCTTAGAGTATTGCTGCTACAATATGTCACTTCAGTTCCAGAGAATTCTAGGAATGTTATCTTCTTCATTTGAACTTCCCCACCTTTGTCATATATAGTGCCAAAAACTACTTCCAATTGCTTGACCTCAGAAAGAAAGACTGTTTCAGAAGAATGTCATGCACAATTTACTGCTCTGTTTGTCTTTATGTTCATGTTTTTCCACACATCTGTGTTGTTTCCCAAGGTGTCCAGAGCCAGCTGGATATGCACTTGTTAAAATATATTCCTCATTCTGTACTAACAGTCATCAAGATCCCAAGACAAAGCAGTATTTCTTCTGTATTGGCTAACAACAGCTAAAAATGGCAAGGACCCAGACTGTAAGAAATGAGACATGAGGATAGAATTTTCAGAAATACTCTCATTTCTAGAGTCTAGATTTAAAAATTTTGGAGGGTACCAATAGATGCACATCAGTGGAACAAAAAATAAGGTGCAATCAAGCAAACACATATTATTTATCCCATGCCTAAATCCAAAACACATTACTGTATACCAGTGAGCTTCTCAGTAGGTCCGCAAGTCCCAAAGTAAATGTGCACTTGAGTAGAAAGCCAGTTCTTTGTGGAAGGGGTTATTTACATTACCTACAATAATGAAACTGATTAATAGTTCTCAATCAGGAGGATAGTCTTACTGGTATTCATACATGGACACCGAAAATAGGTAGACTATTCTAAATATGTTCCTACCCTGAATCATCATATCTGGAGGAAAGAAAGGGAAAGCCAAAGTTAAGTGCTGAAAATTAGTCTGTGGGGCTTCCTCACAGCAATCAAAAGGAATATAGCCTGAATATGCAAAACAAAGATGGTGAAGGTTTCCAACATAAGAAAAATTGGAGTGGGTGAAATTGAAAAAAAAACACAGTCTGGAGTAATTTTATGATTGAATAAGAGCGTTTGCTCTTAAAATTGGCCACTGTACCAAACTTTTGATGAGGAACATAACAGAAAACCTTCTGGACCTGTTTCTGTAGTTCCTACATTTTCTGTAATCTTTGCCTTTGAAATTAAACTGAGAGGTGACAATACAAAACATGGGAAAAGACAGAGGAGGGTTAATTGGCTATAGAAAACCAGAGTTCCTAGTAACTGTTACTTAAAGGTTCCCCAGCTCTCCTTCCAGTCTCCTTAATGAAATAATTAATGTATTTCTACAGGTGTGTAATAGCATAAAATGTAGAAATTAAAATATCATCTAAAGCACCATATCTTATTCACATGGAGACCCTTGATAAAGAAAATCTGTGGATTATAGGAGGGGAAGCATGAAGAGTCAATAGGGTTTACAAATCCCCAGTGTACAGGATGATTCAGCATGAGTAATGAGTAAAATCTGTACCTCTTTAAATGAAAAAACTTCAATGTGTAATCTTTTATAGAGGCTGATGAAGGAAGAATTAGCCTATTGGATATTTATTTTCTTTGTGCTTTGTACTTTTCTCATAGGCTCATGTGGTTCTGTATTTCTGACTATAGATTAATGTTGTAAGGGTTTTGCTAGATGCTGACAGGGGATACATAGCAAGTCAAATTATCCCTTAAATATACACAAATGTCCTTCACTTAAGGAGATATATAGGTCACAGCAATCTCAGGCACAAGCACAGGTTGGGTTGGAGAAGTGATTGACAGCAGCCTGCAGAGAAGGACTTGAGGGTGATGGTTGACGAAAAGCTCAGCATGAGTTGGTAATGAGCGCTCGCAGCCCAGAAAGCCAAACATGTCCTGGGCGACATCAAAAGGAGGATGGCCAGCAGGTCGAAGAAAGTGATTCTCCCCTTCTACGCTGCCCTTGTGATACCCCACCTGGAGTAATGCATGCAGTTCTGGTGCCTCCAAGCTACGAAGGACATGGAACTATTGGACTAAGTTCAGAGGAGGGCCACAAAGTTGGTAAGAGGAATGGAGCACCTCCCCTGTGAAGACAGACTGAGAAAGTAGGGGCTGGAGAAGAGAAGGTTGCATGGAGACCTGGTAACAACTTTCCACTATCTGAAGGAGGTCTACAGAGAAGCCAGAGAGGGACTCTTCATCAGGAAGTGTAGCGATAGGAAAACGAGTAATGGGTACAAATTGAAACAGGGGAAATTTAGATTAGATATTAGGAAGGAATTCTTCACTGTGAGGATGGTGAGATACTGCAACAGGTTGCCCAGGCAGGTGTGGATGCCCCAACCTTGGCAGTGTTCAAGGCCAAGTTGGATAAGGCCTTGATCAGTCTAGTGGGAGGTGTCCCTGCCTATGGGAGGGGAGATTGGGACTAGAACATCTTTAAGGCCCTTTCCAACCATTAACATTTTATGATTCTATGATTATGCACCAGTATCCTGGCACAGACTTAGCAGAAAAAGACCTGCTGAACAGCTGTTGGATGAAGTGATTCCAAAATAACCTTTTGCTTTACAGGCTACAAAACAACTTCTTTCATAGGAATATGGGAAAGAAAGACATGTCATTCACTGTTGGACTAAGAGCTGGGCTGATCTAAGGAGTTCCAAATCTGTGGATTGTGGAGGATATCTTTTGTAGATGGAATCAAAAATACCTGATGTGCTTTTTCACACAGATGTACAGATTAGGGAAGGGGGTGAAAAGTAATGTGACTTCCTACAAATAATTCCCAGCGTGCTTAGGTGCTATACCTCTGGGGATTAGAAACATGCTGCTGGTACTAGCCAAAATGCTGCTAGGATGACTGTCATCATCTCTACTCACTCCCATTTCTTCCCTGTATGAAGTGTAAACTGGTTGCTTTCATTGTTCTACCCCTTATAACCTGTGTATCACATTTAATGAATACGATTCCCACCTTAATTTTACAGATATTTTTAATTTTCATAGTTCATTAGAAAGCAATTAAAAAAAAATAAAAAGAAAGAAAGTGGCTTTATAGTTCTGACTTTCTGCCCTGAATTTCTGTAGACAGTTTATTCTAGTGGCATCAGCCAGATCCCAGTGATCTGTGTTGTACAGCAGGCCTTCCCTCTCCATCTTTCCAGAACCATTTATAGATCTTAAGACCAAAATACATCAACTTTTAGATGCTGGGAGATAGAGTCTCCCAGATTTGCATGTGAGTGAGAGTTCTATATACTTCCAATGCCTTCCTTACCTCTTTCCAAGCCAAACCCTAGCTATTTTTCTTTCCTGTACACTTCCCCTTTTGGATTTCCATTTGCAGAGGGAAAGATACCAGCATTTAAACTGTTTTTACACCTGCATTAAGTTCTCTGTCAGCTGCCATAATTTTTAGAGCAATTTTTAGGAAATGTTGCTGTATTTGAGATTCTTCACCAGCATAATGTGTGGAGACAACCAGAGCTCTCTGACATGACAGATACAAGGAAGAAATTAAGAAGTGGAATGATTAATTATCATTCCTCAAAATAAAAGAAAAATAGGTCTCCAAATAAAATGGCAGGTTTAAAATGAAACATAACTAGTTACTGAATTCAGTGTCACAGAATACTATGTGGCTGATATAGTGAATAGTTTCAAAAAAGTAAAATCCAAAGATAAGCTTCATCAGTGGCATCCGAATAGAGTAAGCAGAATGTCACCACCACTCCAGAAGTTTTTAAACTTCTAATAGCCAGAAATTGGGTTGTATGATTTGTTGAGCAGGGTCAACAATTCTGGGTACTGAACTAACGGAACTTCAGTTTGAACCAGGTAGACGAACTTCATCTCCTTAACTTGCATGCTATAATGTAAGCAAGTAGCATATTCTGCATTTAATAGAGTCACTGATCTGGGCAGTGATCTCTAGCTAAACAAGTCTGCTTTTACCCTCAAATGGAGAATGTGTTGTGCAGAACTGTAGTTTGTGGCTGGCGCTGAATACTCATATCTGTGTGGTACTAGCAGCAACCAACTCACATTTTTGGACTGCCTTAAGAGTCTCCTGTTGGCAAGCTGTGAAAGCTTTGCACTTCGCATGGCCATCAGAAACCTACAGATGTATCTGTAGGTTTCTACATTTAATTAAAGTAATTTAAATTTACTCATTTTTTAAAAAGAAAATACCCTCACCTTACTTCCACATTTATTGTAAGATATCTCTTTTGCAGCTGATTTAAGTTGCCAAATCCTCTTTGTCTGCCTGTTATATCTTCACCGATTTCTTGTAAGGTTTTATGCTCTGCTCTGTTACACATTTTTAAGCAAGCATATGTTGTTCTGAGCAGGATATAAAGTGTTTCTGCAGTATGACCTCTCCTGTTGATCTACAGCTATGGTAAAAGCAATCTCTTATTTTCTAATCTAAAAATCAAGGGTCCCTTTTGTTGTTCACTGTATACCAAGAAAAAACCAAAAAGGAATATATTTCAAGTGTTTCACTGAATAAGCCATTACCTTGAATAAGGCTTTTGTAATGCCAATGCTCTGTGACTCATGTAATTCAGATGTGAAGCTAATATGCTGTTTGAAAATGTACCCGCTGCTGAGATGATTCCTAAACAGGGAGTCAAAGAAGTGATTATTAGACAGGACAAGACATGAGCTGAATTACTGAAATGGGCAATAAAGAGATCTCAGCCTGTACAATTTGCCTGTCAAAAATGAAGCTTTTAATCAATTTAATCAGTATAACAATATATTAGCTCAGCAGCCTGCCATCTCAGCATGTAATTTTAACTATAAAGGACATTCTACAAACACTATAAAGCTCCAAAATGCTCTTTAAAAAATATCTAAAACATAAACAAGGTTTTTAATAGCCTGTGTCAGCAGGACTAGAAAAAATCACAGGAATGTAATGAAGACAATTTTGCTACTTTTTCCCCAAAAGGATTCTACAGCCCTTTTCAGATAATCCAACTACACCCTCATTCTTCTTTAGAGGCAAAATTTAACCTTGAGTCATCATTTTCTCTCCAAAATCTCACTATTTTCATGCCTCATGGAACTACTTATACTAATCTTCATTAGTTCTCTCAGGGTGCTGAAATCATCCATTCCTAATTCCAACAATATCCTGGCATGCACAGTAAAACACAAAGGAATGTTATAAAACAGTATTAAGGGCAATAAAAATTCACTTTCACACTGCACTGTTAGAATAAATTTTCATAGGAAGGTATTACTGTGTATTTTCAATAAGCTGAAAGAAGATGAAATCATCGTTTGTATTATTTTGTTGTCTTAAAACATTTCAATGAAGGAATTTCTGTAATTAACTTTCCCTCATGTTTCCAGTTTTCCAGTGTCTCACTGTGAAAATTGCCTCCCCAAGCCTCCCACACACACATAAGTCATCACATATCTGAAAGTGAAGAAAGTTAAAGGATCAGACACATATACAAGAGGGCTTGACACAAAAAAGTAGCGTATATAAACATATTTTTCTGTGTAACCATGAAAGCTTGCAGTACTATTTTAATGCAGTATGGTCTGCAAAATGAACTTCAGGTTCACATCATAAATACACAGTTTTCTGTGTCTAGGAAACTGTGTAAACTATTTTCTGCTCTTCCACCCTCCAATGCACCTGGCTTACCGCACAATTATGGGAAAGAATGTCTATGGCTTTAGCCTTACGTGGTACTTCTCTCTTTCGGAAGTTAAAGAAGGGAGCGGTGACAGAATCTTGCACAGAAATGGAGAAGTGTTCCGTAAATTGCCCTTCCATCAAGCCGACTGTGAGAAGAGCCTAATGCAAAACTAGCCCCTGAAGAAAACTATTTGTATCTTTGTTCTGTAAAAGGAGAAAATTAATTCTCAGTTCCCAAAGAAGGAGACAGCATGTGCAAAAGGGCAACAGCTGCACCATCACATTTGAATCTTAGAAGTCTATCCAACTGGAGAAACAGATGTGAATTTGGAATAAAAGTAAGGACACTTGTCCCTCAGTCTAGCAGTAACAGGGACACAAGGAGGCAGCATATTGAATCCCAGGATTGCCATTTATGCCTAGACAAAGCATATATGTGAACTATTGCACTAAAGAGACACTGCACTGCTCTGTGAATCAGTCTAATTAGCAATGGGTTTCCCACTGAATCTAATAGAAACGTTCACAAAAGAAAAATAAGTTCATGGAGGTAAAGCACATAGGACCATATATTATAGTCAGTGCACAGGTCACTTTGAAAAAGTACTCTGCATATCTAGGTGTAACAACTGCTCTATCTGTAAAGTGCAGTGTGATCCTGGCATGTTTACCACTTCGTATTTATTGTACAAGTCAGTAAGTTGCTTTGAGAAACCTCTGATCTTGTCATCAGTTTTATAAAATGGGTTTTTCTGGGGTTCTGTGAATCCCTGCAGTTTGCTGCTAACTTGCAACTAGGTATTAAGGAGTAGTCTGTGTTTCATTTTCTTAGTCCTTTCTTATGTAGCTCTTATCATATGATTACATATGAGAACATCTGTCAACATTGGTGAAAAGAACCAGAGTGAATTTACTTCCATGATATCCATAACCCTTTTCATAGGACTTGCACGTGGATATTTCATAAATTTTAGCAAGGTTAAACATACTGAACAAATCATTCACTTCAAGGAGTTTGCATGGTCTACTTCTGTTTCAGAGCTTTGCATTGTAAAGTAATAAATATACAAATAAAGTCCTGTTAATAGCCATTATTATACAACTGAAAGAGGTAATCAAACCCCACAAGATATTTGCTATTTACATGTTGTATTAATTTGATTGACCATAAACAATGTATTAGTCCAGTCAAAATAGATCCCATGGCATCAAAACCCACATCTGGTAGGGAATTCTAACATTCTAGGCACTGTATCTCTCGTAAAATAATCCTTCTATATCTATCAACAGCTAATTATTTCAGACAGCTAATCAATTCAATTCTAAGCCAAATATTTCAAATCCTTGTCTTGGTAAACACAATGTGTTCTTTCTCATGGAGAAATTAGCTGAAGAGGTCCATTCCCCCTCCTTATTATAGCGTTCATTCTCACGCTAATGTATTCGTCATCCTTAATACAATTGCTTATGAGGCCACAATGTAAACCGGGTCACTTAGATTACTTTAATTTCAAAAAGAAACATCAATAAAACATTTCTTCTTTCCTGCTTGTAGCACAGAACAAGTGAGAATGCAAAAGATTGTGATGGATGAATGCTAAAAAGCATTCAGAATAAAAGCACATCTAGATCCTGGACTGCATACAGCCTAAGGATTTTGAAATACATGTGGCTCATTTCCCAGGAGAATGCTTTAATTACCTGCATACAAAATAACTGGAAGGAGCCAGATGCCAACCTGGTAAGCCATCAGAAAAGAGCACAAGGCAAACAGGACTGGCAGTGTCAGGTTAGTTCTCTGGTAGGACTCTGTCCTAAACTGACACAGATTTTTCCACTCTTCCATTCCAGTCACAAAATATAAACAAAGCCAAACTTGGCAACATAGAACTGAAAACACAAGTCTCCTTGTTCAACTCAGTATCTAGTCATGAAAGAGTTGAGTTTGTATTTTTTTGCCTCCTTTACAGATCTTTTCTTTCTTCTGGTGCCTCAGAGGTGGCCAGAACAGCAAATACACATTCGGGTTTACTGTTCCCTGTCAGTGGTAATAACTCCCTACTCATGACCTAGTTTTTTAGATGCTACCTGTCTAAGGACCAAATTCTCTCTTATCTGCGGTGATTAGGTGTTCAACTAAATTTCCATTTTCCATTTTCACTTTTCTAAAGCCAGGTGTGTATTTTTAGATATTTTCTTTTCAAGCGTTTGAGTTGTTTCCATGGATCTTGCTCAAATCTTGTGATATTCTTTGAAAAGCTCAAAAGCATTGAGTTTTTTAAAAAAATAGTATGTCAGACTGAGAGGTCTGTTGTATCCTGGATCCTCCTTTTGGTTATTCTTGTAGATGGGCATCACATTTAATAACCTCCAGTCAACTGGGACCACACCGGTTTGCCAGGACTGATGATAAAAGATAGAAAGTGGCTCTGTGAGAATTCCACCAGCTCCCTCAGTATGCTTGGGTGGATCACATTTTTGCTATAGACTTGTGTGCATCTCAACATACTATTTCCTCGTCTTTACTCTCTGTGGAGTGATTCTAGACCACAACCTAAGATGTTAAAATCAACTACACTTTTACCTGGTGAAATGAAACCTACTGTAATGGGCATAGCTTCCATGCTGTGTGCAGTCTCTGTTTTCTTGTTTTGTCTCACTACTTCTAGACAAGTATTGAGCATGACTACTAATCTTGAAAAATTCATTTGATAGGAACAAACAAAAGGAAGACAACAAACTTTTACACTTGACTGGATTCTTCATTCTGAAGTCATAAGGACATCAACATACTAGGTCAGCTTTTAGATTGTTAACATATATATGTCTTTAAAGAACTATATGTCTTTATATAGAGAGGATTAGACAGATTAGATATGCATTTATATTATATAACCTCCAAATACTGTCTTTAAATGCAAAAAATCCTTTGTATAAGAAATTGAGGTCTTAAAGATTTTTCAAATTACACTACACCATAGCAAAAAAATAAATCTGTATTAGGCTGATTTGTTTGTTTACTTTTAAAGAAAGGCCTAAAATCTAATATAGTTGCAGGAAAGATTGTTAATCAATATTCTTCAGCCATTCACCATATCAATCCTTCTAAACATACTTCTAGCTTATTTCCTGTGGGTATTCATGGGAAAACTGGTATAAAGGATACTATAAACTAAATTGGAGCCTGGTAATTAATGTGTAAATGCTAGAATTACTGGACTTTAATTCTCCAGAAATGACAGCTACAGACAAATATGATGTGACTTACATGCCAGGGGTATCATGATATAAACAAAGTCAAATCTCCACATTAGGACTCAGAACAGTAATATTCTAAAAGCTCTTAGTTTTTCCTAGGTACATATTAATCCCTTTAAAATAGGTCTCATGGCTTTGGATTCTATCAATTATATGCAGAGCAAATAATCAGATTCTTATTGTTGTATGTGGAAAAGGCAAAAGTAAGAGGAAAAAACATACTACTTTTGTTTTAAAATTTGTTACTTAGCACAGCTTCTGCAGCCTTGCCATTTATTACTGTCCCTACAACTCCTGACCATTTTATGACAAGATCCATATATTACACCTTTCATTCTGTTGAGACATTTGAGTAGAGATCAATCCTCCTCCCTGGAATGTGAAGACATCTGTTTTCTAGGGTCCTGCAAAGCATTACACAGAGCTCTCCAAGGATCTCTGACTCTATCAAAGTGGCCTCACATTCACTCTCTGACCATGAGTCTTCAGGTCATTTAATTTATAACTGTTCTTTCAGTTCAAGACTTTTTTCTCGTGTCAAAACTTTCCTTGGTATAATCTGTCAAAGATATTCTTGGTTAACAGCTTTGATGAATGTGCCAACTGTGTATGTTTTAATATAATGACAAAAAATTGAAGATTTTCTCTTATGGGGTAAGAAAAACCTAAAAGCTTAAAAATGGCCATGTCTAGACATTCCTGTATATTTTTCTTGCCAAAATTGCAAATAATGCTGACTGAAAGGCACCTCAGCTAGGATTCTGCTTCGAAATTAGCAATGCAAAGAAAATGCCGTTCTTATTTTACAATAGATACATTAAATTTAACTTCGTGTTCATTCATACAGTCACAGATACAAAGCATGTCCATACCTACTCTGACTATTAATTAAATCCTATTCCTACTGACCTAATCATTAATTTTTTCATTGACTGATTCAGGATAAAAGGAAGGCAAATTTCTCCTAAAAAAGGGCAATATGATACAACAAATGTGGAACATTCCAGTCACCAGCTGTCCAGCTCCTGGCTGGGCTGGGCTGTGTCCTGGTTGACAGGCCCTGCCCTGATGTCCTCCATGGGGAGTCCCCATGAGCCCCAAGGTGTTCTGAAAAATTAAATTATTGTAAAAAGAAATTTCCTATACGTCATGAATTTTAAATTTTTCTAGCAAATCTCCTTAATGTAAGTGATTAAATCTCAATATATTTGTTCTTGGGGGGTTTTTTTTATATAGGAATAAAACAGTGGAAGGTTGTATTGAGGGGTTTTTTTCCCCAGTATGGAAAGATTGGAGTCTTTACCTAACAAACTGCTTTTAAATGTTGCTTTGTATACTTATGGACATAATGCACTAAGTAATGCATCCATAAATTGAAAAACATGTATTTAAAAAGCTCAGGTAACATTTGACACAAATTTCCATGAAACTGTAAACTGCAGAAAAAATAACTGTTTAAGGATTTCTATTGAAATAAAAAACCACAAATTTCAGAATGAATATATTTTTTCTTGACAGAATAATAATTAAAAATAAAAGAACAAGTTTTTTAAAAGTTGCAGCTAAAATAATTAAAAAATTATATTAATATAAATTTTAATAGACTGGTGGAAAGAGAATGAAGATACAAAATCCTATCAGTGACTTGGTGTTTCAGTAGAAAAATCAGAGAAAAATATGCTCTTCAGTTGGGTACCCATGTGGTGATTTGCAGACTGCAACATAACAAATATAGCTAGCTTAAATACAGATATAAATATATTCAAAGATAATAGGAGTCTTTGTATGATGGACTATGTTAGACTTGGTCTTAATATTTGTTAAATGGAATATAACATATCTAAGAAATTGTAAACTCATTCAAAATATCATAAGCTCATTCAAAACTCACAGAGTGCTTTCTCCTCTGGGGTACTTATTTCTTTTCTAGTGGGATTGCAGTCTAACTATGTGTTATGTTAAATAGAAGAATATATGAATCATATTTATCTCTAATTATTATGGAAAAATATTCCACACAGTCATTCATCACCATCATAAAGCACAGACATATATTCTAACTTTGGTTGTACATGTAGTCCAAAGGTTTTGAGAGGATTCAGAGTAAGGACTGTTAGAACTCTAGGAGAAAATAACATGACTGTCCGAAACTGAACCTATTCTAAAAAGCAATAGACAGAGATATTATCCAGCACACCAGTTTATGCAATAAAGAAGCAAGAAACTATGTTAGACTTCCACATCTTTGTCCTTTCTGACTTCTTTTGCCCAGACAGACCCATCTCTTCCTTGAAGACATGCACACAGTTCTAATGCAAAGTCTAAATTGATATTCATACTCAGTCCCGATTACAGAAGTTGTATACTAGGTGGAAATAGCCATTTGCTTACTTTTTCAATATAATGTATACAAATTTATGTTCCAGATTAGATTAGCCAAATCAATATGAGATGGCAGTTAATATGGTTTCTAATATGCTAACTGGATTCTAGTCAATACTTCATATAATAACTGAGGTATTTTCTTTCCTCATCTCTCAGTTATTGTAACCTAATTCTGCAGGCAAAATAATAGACATAAGAAATTTCAGTCTTCTTATGTTTATTCTAGTATAAATCAAAAGTAACCTGATGAAATTAAATTAGTTTTGCTGATGTGAGAAAGGTATGAAAGAACACACAAAAATGAAAACTGAAGGTCTAACTTAGGTAACAGGAGCTTGTCTTAAGTGCATACAGACAGATAACAAGAAAGAGGTTCCACAGTAAGTGCTGAGCAGGGAACAGCTAGAATACTCAGGACAACATGTTGATAGAAAGCAATGTGACTTGAGTTTTCATTCTTCTCCATCACACAGTGACATACCTCCAGCTGCAATGCACCGTCACTGTGCTCAGATGGTCCTTTTCCGCAAAATGCAGAAAGAAATACTAATAATTATAAATAAAAATTCATATGGTCAGTAAGAGTATATACACATCCATTGTAAATTTACTTATATCTCAAGTACATATATAGAGTAAATATAAGAAGATTACAGCCATTTTATCAGTTAGTAACTCAGGGAATAACTAGTAATTAGAGATAGATAGTCTGAAGGGATCTGAAATAGATGGACTCATCGAACTATTAAGTTGAAATTTTCCATTTTGATGGAAAAAAAAATTTTATTTGGGCCAGAGAGATGAACACATGAAAAAGCATGAGCTGAGCTTATTGGTTACACCATACTTAAGTGGATTCAGATTCCCTTTGCTGTGTACCATGAGATATGATTGAAGACCTAAAAAAATTTTTGGTGAAAAATGCACACCTCAAAAAACAAAGTTCGGCAGCAGCTGATCATGGAATTTCAGGCTGTATGCTTGGAATGATAAAACTCACAGTAGAAGTTTACCACATAAATCTTACTTTAATCCTTTTATTGATGAACTGAGTCTATGCCAAAATCGTAACTATTTCTGCAAAATTTCCAAATTTTCCTACAGCTCAGAACTTTGATCAAGGATCAAATTAATGGTCTTGACACAATGACTAACAAACAGCTGTCCTGGTTCTGGCCAGGACAGGGTTGACTTTTGCAGTAGCCAGAAGGGGCACAGCCAGGACCCTGAGATTCTTCCATACCCCCTCACGTCATGTGCAGGAGGAAGGGGCCCCATCTGGTAGCATAGCAGAGTGGTCAGGGTATTGCCATGTTCACCAATTTGGTGTTCCCACTGAAACACTAAGAACCATGCGCCACTTGCTCACTCCCCGCCCCCCCTTTGGTGTGCTGGACAGGAGAATTGGAGGCACAGAAGGTAAAGACCACAGGTTGAGATAAGAATAATTTACTGAAAAGAGCAATGAGATAAAAAAAATGAACAATAACAGCAACAATATTAATAACGGAGTGCTCACCACACAGAACTCTGCAATACCCTGACCACTCTACCACGCTACCCTCCCCACCACCCCCTGCACATGACCTGAGGGAGTATAGAATAACCTCAGGGTCCTGGCCATGCCCCACCTGGCTACTGCAAAAATTAGGCCTGTCCTGGTAAGAACGAGGACAATCAGGTCAGACAGAGAAGATGACAAGAGAATCCTGCTTATCAAAACTGATTTCCTTTTATGATAAGGTAACACCCTTAGGTGATCAAGGGAAGCCAGCTGATGTATTCTTTTTGGATTTCAGTTAAGCTTTCAATACTCTCTCACAGGATCCTTCTGGACAAAATTCTAGCACACAGCTGGATAAACACATCATGTGGTGGATGAGCAATTGGCTCATGGGTTGAGCAGAAAGTAACAGTGAATGGGGTTACATCAGACCTGTTTCTAGCAGGATTCTTCACAGCTACATTCTAGGCCCTGTGGTCTTCAATGTCTTCATAAATTACTTGAACACAGGAGTGGAAGGGATACTAAGCAAGTTTGCAGATGACACAAAACTGGGAGGAGCTGTTGACTCCCTCAAGGGCAGGGAGGCCTTGCAGAGAGACCTTGACAAATTAGAGGGATGGGCAATCACCAACCATATGAAATTCAACAAGGAAAAGTGCTGGATTCTGCACCTGGGATGGGACAACCCTGGATGTACATACAGACTGNACATACAGACTGAAGAATGAGATGCTGGAAAGCAGTGCCATGGAAAGGGAGTTGGGGGTCCTGGTTGATGGCAAGTTGAACATGAGTCAGCAGTGCCCTGGGAGCCAGGAGGGCCAACTGTGTCCTGGGGCGAATCAGGCAAAGCATCGCCAGCCAGTTGAGGGAGAGGATTGTCCCCCTCTTCTCTGCACTGATGAGGCCTCACCTTGAATATTGTGTGCAATTTTGGGCACCAGGACATATGAAAGATATTAAGCTGTTAGAGAGTGTCCAAAGGAGGGCAACAAAAATGGTGAAGGGCCTTGAGGAGAAGCCATGTGAGGAGCGGCTGAGGTCACTCAGCCTGTTCAGCCTGGAGGAGACTGAGGAGAGACCTCATTGCAGTCTACAACTTCTTCATGAGGGGAAGAGGAGGGGCAGATACTGATCTCTTGTCTGTGGTGACTAGTGACAGGATCTGAGGGAATGACCTGAAGTTGTGTCAGGGGAGGTTTAGGTTGGATATTAGAAAAAGGTTCTTCACCCAGAGGGTGGTTGGGCACAGGAACAGGCTCCCCAGGGAAGTGGTCACAGCACCAAGCCTGACAGAGTTCAAGAAGCTTTGGACAATACTCTCAGGCATATGGCGTGACTCTTGGGAATGGTCCTGTGCACCACCAGGAGCTGGACTTAATACCTGTGGGTCTGTTCCAAATCAGCATAGTCTGTTATTCTGTGATTCTGTGAAAGCAATCTTTTAACCATAATAAACCCAAAACAAAATACCTACAAGACCATAACAACTCCTTTATGTGTTTTTGTAGCACATCTAATCCAGTTCAGTTTTATTTGCAATATCTCTATATTGTTGGATGATTTATAGTACCCACCTATACAAGGAATGACACAGTATTGCACCAACTATAAATGGCAAATATAAAATGTTAAATGTTAAAACTATAGAAAATCTTCTCTTCCTGACATACACTGGTAAAAATATTTGTCTTTAAATGAAGGCAGCAAGATAGAGATAACTGAACTTTTGAAATCATACATACTAAAGAACGTTGTTCAACTAATGATTAGCTTACACTACTTAAAACACATTGTGCATTCTCTTTTAGAGTCTGCTGGCCTTTTACATGAAAAATAATACAACAACCTTCTTTTATCTAGTGTCTGTATCTCTCACACATGACTAAAGTCTTAGGGGTATAATTGATCACGTGCTGGAATTTTAAATCTCTCTCTAACACCCCTAATATTATGGCTTCTTGTGTCAGTATATCAACATAAGACGATAGATTTTGAATGTACAAATACAACTTTTAATACAAATATACATGCACTGATTGATGGAATATATATCTAAATACATATGTATATTATTTGGAGACAGATAGACATATGTATATATATGAACACACACATACATACACACACATGCATACACACATGCGCTGATGGATTAAATTTTTCTTTCATGCTTTTGGCTGGACAACAGCTTGAGATTCCATTTCAGAAAGGTAAATAGCTGAGGATCAAAGGTGCTTTTAAAAAAATAAAACCTACAGGTCAAATGGGCACACTTGGAGCACAAAAAATGTTAAGGAAAAGAGCACAGATGAAGAACTGCTTGTTTTCAGTCAAATGTCTGATGAACCCAAAACTTAGGAACCACTCCAGAGAGTGGATGTTGGAAGTTATGTTTATATATATAGGGGTTTTTTAATCTGCCTGTATGTTATGTATAGAGCATATACAGAGTTCATTACAGGTTAAAACTATTACCAATTGGCACATTAAATTATATTTGCCACACTTCAAAAAAGACAGAATACTCTAGAAGTGGATCTAACATTTTAAGCATGCTCACTGAACATATGGCAGCAATTGTTGTTATTAGTACACCAGTACAAAATTCGAATGCATTCCATCATGCTGGAAGAAAGAAATCCCATTTTCAGAAAATGGCCATTAAGGGTTTGCACACACTCTGAGTGCACACCCTTCAGACTTGTGAGCATTTACGAGGCCAATCATAGAGCAGAAAGGCCATAGAGAGTGTCTGCAACAGATAGGTCCAGAAAAGTTTGATGGATGTTGAAATAGTATGGAGTTTTGCTTGGAGACATGCATAGATAAGATGGTACAATGTAAACAGAAATTAAAATTTACTGCTATGGATAATGAAGCATAGCATGTTTTGAACTACTCAGACAAGTGTATACTGTAGGTTGCTGGAATCACCTACTAATGGGGCCTAAAGGGCAAATTATTGAGCGAGGAAGGCTGAAAATTTGTCTTTCAGATAGGCAGAATTGAGATGAGTTTTATTCTGAGATAGGAATTCTGCTTCAAGTCTGTCTCCCATAAAACTGCTAATGAAAGTTCTTGTTGCTATTTTTCTCGTTACCATAAACTTAATAGGAAGCAGATAGTTTCCATTAGTTCATTTCAGTAACAACAGTCATTGAAAAGCTACAGATTGCGATGACTTTGAACCTCTTCATTTAGTTGAGACCTGAACAACTGACTAGACTCCTAAGAAAGGAAAATTGCAATGTACATCTTAATCACTAATTTCTCATGATGACTCCTCTGATTTTAAAACAAGGCTTCAGCTAAAATTGGCGTATTTCCCACTAAGTGAAAATATGTTGCATCAGTTAGGCTGATTTCTGAAAAAAGAACAATTTGTGTTTCGGTGATTGGCCCACTCTCAGCTTCTAATATTTGGCTATACTCGAAGAGCTACATTTACAATAAACATTTTGACAAGTGCTAAGAGGCAGTCATGAAATTTCTTCCAAATTCCTTATGGGGTGCACACATCTGGTCATGGAGAGTGCATCGTGTGGGGATAGTTTTGTAAACATTATTCGTCCACATGCAACAGTGTCTGGCAGACTATATAGGTAAAGCTGTGCAAACACTGAGAACACAGCCCAACTGCTGCAGCTGTCTCTGTGAAAACTGAAAGACAATCTGATCAAAAAACAGGGACAAGTCAGCAGCAGATTAGAAGAAAGAGCTTGAAAGACAGGAGAGATGCACTTACAGCCCAGAAAGTCAGTCACATCCTGGGCTGCATCAAAAGAAAACTGGACAGCTGGTTGTCTACAGTTCCCCCTCTACTACACTTCCATGAGACCCCACCTGGAATACTGCATCCAGCTCTGGGGCTCCCAACATAGGAAGGGCATGGACCAGCTGGAGTGAGTACAGAGGAGGGATGCAAAAATGATCAAAGGACCATAGCCTCTCTCCTATGAGAAAAGGCTGAGTTGAGATTGTTAAACCTGGAGAAAAGAAGGCTTTGGAGAGACCTTACTGTGGCTTTTCAGTACTTAAACAGGGCTTTTGAAAAAGATGGGGACAAACTTTTTAACAGGGTCTGTTGCAATAGGAAAAGGGGTAATGGTTTTAAACTAAAGGAGGGTTGATATAGATAAGATATAAGGAAGAAATTTTTTACAATTAGGGAACTGGAACAGGTTGCCCAAATGGGTGGTAGGTACCTGGAAACATTCAAGGTCAGGTTGGATGGGGTTTTTAGCTAGCTAATCTAGTGGAAGGCACCTCTGCTCATTGCAGGAGGGTTGGACTAGATGACTTTTAAAGGTATCTGCCAACTAAAATTATTCTATAATTCTATAATGTTTCTATGATGCAAATGGATTAGCTTACTCCTCTTCTCCATGAAAATCCAGTCTCAAGCGAGAATTCTAATATGTTCTCCCAAATGGTACTGATGATGTGACACAGCAAATGAAGAATGGATCTAGGGATAAGCTATTTAATTTCAACAATGTTAGTTCCACGTCCTGGAAGTTGATCTGTACTGTTAAAAAGCAGAATCCCTGTTATGTTCTGTGTACATTTTTGGCCTTCACATTTTTCTCTCAGACCATTCCTAGAACTGGACAAGAGCTAACGTGGGTTAGAAGCCATTAACAACAACATTTGGATGCAACCTCCTATAAGGCTGTTTAATGTTACAAATGTGGTGTGTTCCACATCAGCTGTCCACAGCTGTCCACAACTGTCCTCATCACATGAGTACAGTTCTCAACACATTTAATGCCCAAGATAGAAACAGACTTCGCAATAGATATAGCTTGCTGCAGGGAGATTCAGATTAGATAAAAGGAAAACTTTTTACCAGTCAAACATTGGCACCAGTTACTCAGAGAAGCTATGGCTCTACCTCCTTGGAGGTCTTCAAGATCTGAAAAAGCCCTGAACAACCTGACCTTCTTCGAGAGGGGAATAGAATTAAATGATGTCCAGAGCTTCCTTACAACATAAATTATTCTGTGATTTTGTGATTAATGTTCTGATCCATACTGGTCAGTGCATACGGGTAAGGATAATTTCATCCAACAAAAATTATTATTTCTTAAACTGGATCAGATGGACAGATGGACAGATTTTACACTCATTTTATGAGAGTGATTCACATACTTTGAGTCCCAAACAGGACCATCATTGAACGATGACATGAGCATCATGTTGCATAAAATAAACAATAAAAGTTTGTATATTTACTTAACAGGCACATCCAATCAATACATGAATTACATTTGGCAAAAGTGTGTGAGAAGGCATGAAAATCCATTAAATCCAGAATGCAGCTGAAGAGCATCTGAACAGCTGGTTCATAATGACCAGTTCACAACATCTCTACCACTAGAAAACAGACTTGCACAGACAGGATCTTGGGCATGCATGAAATTTTGTATGTACATGTTTTTAGTTTCTTAAAATTGTGACTTCAATTATATTGGCATCTTGGGGTCCTCGTTTTACTGAGCAGAGTTTTCAAAAGTCCTGAAATACCTCAGTAAAGTATGACCCATTTTCAAAAGTAACTAGCTCACCTAAGAAACATTTCCCATCGGAAGTCAAAATGTACACTGTATGTAACACAACTGTACATGTGTGTCTATGTGTATTTTCCCCTACCAGATTCATCCCCATGCATTTGTACAAAAAGATTACACATGAATTCTCTTTGATGGTAAAGATAATGTCTAGATTGTAAAGATACAGAACCAAACAGACATTGCCAAATTCATGCAACTTGAACAAATATAATGAAAATGGCAGACACTGTCTTGAAGTGGTATGTCTTGAAATGAGCTTTCTCTCATGCAGATTTTATTATTATTTTTTACATGACATAATTAAAAATATAGAAACGTTTAAGTGAAATTTATATTTCTTAGATTAAATTTATTGCCACCACTTTCTAGACTCGGATCAAATTCAAATATATTATAAATTGTCCTTACCCATGGATCATTTACAAAGTGTACAAAAGTTGTTAATGATCATATCACTTCATGCTTACATAAACCTTACTCACATGGATCACTGGCAAAATAAATTACAACAGGAACTACATCAATGCTTCTATGACATCCTTAATCTACAACTTTGCAAATGAACCAAGTCCACATACTAGTGACAAGCATGTTTTTCAATACTGACACTGTCGATGACTAAACAAAACAAAAAATTAATTATTTTATGGAGTATTAACCTCAGTGATTTCCTTCCTAATATAAAGACATTTGCAAACAAGATTTCACACACAGGAGATTCAAAATCTGAATAGTTGAAGAAGTATTTCTTTCGCAATTTGGTATAGGAGAAGGAGTATGCAATCATCTGAAACAGAGACCTAAAGGCTTTGGGTCTGGTAGGAACTGCTCTCTCCTTTTACTTTATTTAACCATTTAGCAAATCACATCCTACAATTTCCCTTCCTGAAATTATACCTCTAGATTGGTGTTGTCCCACAATGCTAACCTTTCAGCATGTTCTGCTTCTGTTCTTTCAATCTTTCTTATAGGATTTATTTGGACTGCAGTAAGGTTAGGAAAGGCATTACAGTACGTAATCAATGGGCCCCATTCCTGATATTTCACAAGTCTCCAGAAGTTAATAATAAAAATTTTGACCCTTAACAAACATTTACTAAATGTATTATTCTCAAAACTGGGAAATATAATCCTGCTTTTGAAAGTGCTAGCTTCGCAATACATGCCTACAATCAGCCTGACACAGTTAGTACAATAAAACACAGCTCTTCAGGAGAAACACTGAAAAGGTTGTTTCACCAGGAAGAAAAAGCTGGTAAAAGAAGGTTCTTTGTAGAGAAATAAAACAAACATAGAAGAAAGGAAAATGACACCAAAGTCTTAAATAAATAGTGTATTTTTTATATATAAGAATATGTATAAGAAAAATGCATCTGCTAAATTATGTTTGAAACCCATAGGTTTCATACAGAGGTCCAAATTCTAGTCTGTGGGTTAAACCTGATCATTTTCTTCCCCACGCTTTGATTATATAGCTTTAGAAAAGTATTATGCTGCCAAAGAGGATTAAACTGGATTTGAGATCGACGATGGTCCTATTATTTCAGGCATTTAGAAACAGCCTTTTGTTTTCATTCAGCATTAAGCAAACTGACAACCTTCAACTTACCCTTCCTGCTGTGGTACACTGTGTGATGTCTCTAGTCTACTTAGCAGGGACCGATTTTCATTTCCAAAGTTACAAAGAAAGACTACGAACGTTTAGCTAAAGCATATGTAAAATATAGCTTAGTCTATCCAGCAATGTTAATCTTGGCCCCAATCCAGCAGAGCTCTTAATATTTCTTAATATTCTCATTACATTCAACAGAAGAATTCAAAATCAAACATATACCTAAGCATGAAGCCAGTTTAAGGCTTTCATCTTTAGCTCTGTTATAACACTGAAAATGTATGAACAAAATAAAACAGAACACTGTAAATCAGGGAGGGTATAAGAAATGTTTCTGAGATTGGGATGAAAACAAAACAATACATGAGTTTAATTTTTTATTCTAGTTAATATAACTTGGATATAGACTCACCCCTAGAGCTAGTTATATTGATACTGATCTTTGCTCGAAATTTCTCATCTGGAGAATCAGATAGCTTCCAGTGGATAATGCCAGGCTAAAGATCTCTCCAGATACCTCTGTACTGTATTAAAAAAGGGCCAAAGATTGAGGTCAGCACTGGACCATATCATCCTTACTGTCTAATTGTTAACAGCACTTCCTGGCTCCTTTTCTTGGAATACTCCAGCTTGCTTTCTCCAAGACAAATTTCTTACAGAGGTGTCTAGCCCTAAGCACTGTGGACCAGAGCCAGTTGGCAGCAGTCAGCCTTTCAGCAAAAGATCAATCCCTGGACTTTTATTTAGCAATATAAATGGAACTTCAGCTTCCATGGTTGGGAAATAGCTCAGTAAATTAAGCTCCCTTTGCAAGGTGCCTTGCTAAAGATCACATGTCTCTCCTTTCCCTATTTTTTGTCTTTATGATCTCTCTCCTGTTGCAAACATTGTGAAATCTTTTTAACTCTTTATTTCTCAATCTCTCTGTCTTTCTATAGCTAAAATAGGCTATCATTCCTCTCCCGTTGGTTTGATAGAGCTCCTGAAAATCTTGCAGAGAAAAAGACTGAAAAGGCTTAGGTTTTAAGCAATCTTTTCTCTAATTTAGGGGGTTACATAACCAAAACTTAAAATTAGAAATTTTATGTATCACCAAGGCCAGAAGTTTTTTTTGTTCTTCCTGTGTTTTTCTTGGCTGACTCTCAAAAGTATAAATCAGATCATTGCACCAGAAAAAATACTTCAGTTTGTTGAATATTATTTGTGTTGCATTCTGTAGTGCCAGTTAAGTCCTATCAAATGGTTAATGACCGACTGAATGACAGAATAAATTTTCATATTCTTGTAGTGATTTGAAGCACTTAAAACACAGCAAAACAATAAGCAGGAAAATAAATCCAAAACAGGAAGATAAACTTCCTCGGATGTCCTGATGAGATGCAACATAATTTCCTTTAAGGTATTTCCAATAATTGTCTATTAGCTCCCTCAGGCCATTAGAAATGCATACATACATTCAGTTTTTCTTGTACCTTGCACTGAAAATAAAGCCACTCCCTACATCCAATTGCATTCTAAGCTGTGTAGTTATGAAATTTTTGAACAGATTTTGCTGTGATTTTGGATACAAATTATTTTTGACTGTGCACAGGGAGTAAATATCCTCCTGGACTGATTATAATTGAAAAGATAGTTTGAAGAGCAGTGAGTATACTGAGCAATAGCTGACATGTCCAATTGGAAAAAAAAAACAAAAACAAAAAGAAAAAAGTTAACCCAAAGTTATTGCTTTTACGAAGGAAAAAAAATAAAACAAGAAGACAAGGATTTTTAGTGCCTACCACCAATCACCTTGCTAAAAAGGATTTGAACTGCAAGATAGTGTCTTAAACAAAGGGAAAATAACTCGGTAAATGGAGAAGTCAGCTATCACTTCATTTAACTGATTGGTTTGTAGGCAGAATAACATATTTATCCTTCACTCACATCAAAGTGAGTGAAAGAAAGCTGAAATAAATTCTTGCCATTCAAAATGACATAATGGTAACAGAGGCTGTGAAATATCATGAGAGATTATTCTTGAGCAATTGCTGGAAGGCGATATGTATAATTATGGAAGATTAAATAAGACAGATTTCTCTAACACAAGGAGAGGGGCTTTATGGGTATGATTTGTGGGTGATGACATTAATTTTCCTCTATTTATTGACTTTTATAGGATAACTTGTACTTTGGCAAAAGTATACCAGTCATGAAAGACATAATATTGACTTTAAATATGTCTATCAACAATTGTCAAAGACACCATTATGTAATAGAGCTAATAGTAATGGGTGTGGTAGTCAAATGTTATCAAAAAAAAGCAGCTGAAGGAATCAAAAGCTCACTGCTATGAATTTTGCATGCCAGAAATCTAGTAAAAATAGCATTGTGTATACATACTTCAGAAACTGTTCACGAAGTATCCAAACGAAAATTTATATGTCAGGACATAAAATACAAAATGTCAGTCACATCATTGGATGTGTGTTTTTTCTTGCCTAACTGAAAGGACAAGCAGCAGCACTGATTTCAGTTTCTGATAATATCTGGCACTAGGTACAACTTGGGATGCTGCGAAGAATCCTGGAATATGATACACAATGTTCTGGACAGTAACTTTAACAGAAATGTTTTATTTTTCTGAGACATTAAGTCAAAAAGACATAAACACCGCTTATCTACCCTACTCTCTCAAACTGAAAAGGCACAGTAATTTAATTCAGTCCAGCTGATCAGATAGAAACTACAATTCCTTCTGAAAGGAAAATCATCAGAAAAGTTTAAGATCAGATACGGTGAAAAAGACAAACTTGCCAAGGAAAAGAAGAGTTCCCAAGAAATGTAAATAGATACTGACGAATCAAGCTACCTAAATTCAGAAAATAAAAATAATCATACATATGTTACCTCAAAGTAACAGATCCGGAAATTTCTGGTATTCTGTCAAGATCAAAGCAAAGAACATACACTTATTACTGGTCTTGCAACTCTACCAACGCAGCAAATAGAAGAGATAAGAAAGTGCAGAATGCTCCTTAGGTGGATGTTTCTACTCTCAACCAAGATAAAATGATGATTTCAGCTCTGCAAGACAAATGTCACCTTCCAGAAAGAACACTGAAATCTGCTGGAGCGCCTCTTTTGAGCTAACTGCAGTATCGTTGTTTTCTCAAAGCAATCAAGATGACAAAGAAAGATTCTGATGATAGCAGAAAGCAAGGTTGTGGCTGCAGTTAGTTTAACTATTTCTATGATGTACTCTTAAAGTCAGAATAACACATATGCATATGGTGTGAAGACCATGACATGCAGATTCTACACACAAGAACATATGTCCAGAAACCTAGAACTCAGATTGCTGAAATATTTTCAAATTTGTAAATTTTTGTCTTTACTTATGAATTTTTAAGAAGCATTTTTCAGCCATAGTGGCATGCAATCACTATAATAAAGGTCAGCTGAACAAGTTCCTCAATTCCTTTTATATATTATCAGGATTCCTCCTGGGAAATCAGGGGAAGATCAGTTTCCTTATCCATCCACCTCTGTCTTTTACCTTGGTGATCTAGTGGCTTAGCCACCACAAAACAAAAATAAACAGAGAGTGGGGGCAGAATGAGACTGGAGCAGTTAAAAATGTTTTACTTTATGACAAAAAGGCTGATAACCTAGGAAAACAGGTTATGATTTCCCAAGTTAATTTTAGCAAAGCAGATACATCATACAAATGTAGCAATGCAATTAAATATAAATGCATTTGCCTCATGTACGGAGTTACATGTGAGTTTTAAGAGTTACTGCAGTTTCATGTTTAAGATTTACTGAAGTTACATATTTTACTCATGAACAGAAAGACCAAAATGGCTGTATGCATCTCATACAGACAGGGGCTTCCTGTGACCCTAAGCATGCAAATAAAACTTCTTCACCCCCTTTCTAGAAGGCCTTTCTTTCTTTGGTTAGCATTTTGCACATTTGACCTCTAGCCTAAAGCTTGCTGCAGAAAGACCCAATCACATTCTTCTTGAGTTATGAAACAAACATGGTAAAGTTTTCCTTCTTTAGATTCTGATATAGTTCATTCATCTTATCATTGTTTTCACTCTGCAAAGACATGTTAAGCTTTTTCCAAGCCCCCAAGGCAGCACAACAGTATTACAATAACATGTGCTGAAAGTTCTCAGAAAGACCTCCTACACTGCAATTCCTAGTTGGCTGGCACATCCATGTGTCAGTTCTCTCAAATCATGTGTCTCAGCAGGCTTTACATATATATTCATTCATAACGTGAGCTTGTTGGAGTTAGGGGCTGACTTTTTTTTAAATCACAGATTGACATGTTGTTGAAATTAATCACAGGTTGTTTTCCCTAATGTCTGCTATGAGGAAGTTGGGTATGTTGCAATTCCTGTTGTGATTTAGCATAAAATATTAATGTCAATAGCAGCTGCTTTGTCTTATAGTGTTATGTAGAGTTAAATAGTAAGGCAGATAGTTATATTAGAAGGTTATTGTGGCAAATTACCACACTATTTGTTATATCGTCATACCTCATGTGGATGAACCTTGATTATGATTTAATATTTCTTTCAAATGCAGGTCTTATTTCCATATAAAGATTACTTTTTTTTTACAACAAGCAACCACCTATGCCTAAAAGTTTCTTAGAGCGCCCTTGTCCATCCTTATCCCCTTTGCTTCATAGCAGCAAATCAACCCTAGGCTGTTCTGAATGCATTCAGATCAAGCACATTTACAATTCATGGCAAATCATTGGACTATTGTGTGAACTTAACCAACAGTTTCTAATGTATCAAACCTGAACTCTGTCCTTCAGCTGCAGAAACCCAACAGCATAGAGCTTCAAACAGAAATTGTCTTGTGGTGTTTGCGCTCATTTATTTTGGTCTAGATGACTTTTCAGGTGCTGCTGAAAGCTGTCCAATCTTGAAAGACTTCTAAAAGAAGTGTTTGGGAAAAAAATTAAAACTGTTGCATCTTTAAAATGGTGTTCTTATCAATAGCTTCCCCCAGTTGATTTAAATGGAAAATAGATCGTGCTCCAAGTGAATTAGGGAATAATTTGTCGCCTGAAAACGAGGCTAGAAATAATGATCAGGCAATGAATGTAATAACTGATAACTATTCAAAAACTGGCAGGGATCGAGATGAGGAGAGAAGAGTAAGAGCTAGTACACAGACAAGGAGATGCAAAATGAGCTACTGAAACCAGAGATATGATTAACTGATCAGCCATCACACTTTTTGAGTAATGCAGTAGAATATCTCCAGTTAGAGAAACTGGAGGACATCCAAAAATTTTCCCTAAAATATCTGATCTGCATGTATACTTGTGATGGAATCATTTGCCCTAGGAAAGTGGAAAGGTTGTTTTGGGAAAGGACATAGATCAGACAAGGGATAGCTATGAACAGCTGTCCTGTTTTACTCTGTGGATTTTGTTAAGAAAGCAATGAACAGTCACTGCAGTGCCATTTCCTTTTTTCTGGACAAATACTGTCCTGAAGAAGAATGAGCTATTGTGATCTTTCTTTTGTATACTGACATGCACTCTGTTTCCTGCAAACATTTTTAATAAATGACCTCTAGAGAGAAAGTCCTCCAGCATGTACCTGACTACCTCCTTCTCGACTGCTGTTGGTAAGAGATATTATGTTGCTGAAAGCCTGAATCAGGAGAATTATGAGTGACACATGCATGGGAACTGCATTGTCCAGCAGAGAGAGGCAGAAACACTGGTCTGTCTGCTTCGGCATAATTAGCTGGTTTGATAAATGAAGAGACTTTGACACTGACCTCCCAGGCAAGGCAGGACCTGGGCACTAGCAGAGACTGGAGAAAGATGTGGAACTGCAGGTGGAAAGAAGTGTACACATAAATTTGAAGAATGTGCCGTATTATGGCAGATTAAATTTTGTCCCAGTGCGAGAATGTGTCCATGTTGACACTTCCTGTATGCATTCCGCTTTTTCCCTGACCTTAGCTTCCAATGTAGTACACAAATTAGTGGAAATATAGGTGACCACACATCTGAGACACCAGCAGACTTGTGGACTGTGCCACTGAATAATAGAGAGAAGAGAGCCTGGGAATTTTGTATATAGTCTTAGAACTGAGGGAAATGCCTGAGGAAGCTCTGTTGCCCCAACTCTGCTCCATCATGAGTAGCTCCATTCACTGAGGCCAGAAACACCTCTCTTGCTGCTAGTGGAGTGTGGTGCTGACAGTTTGGCACATCTGGATTCCTGATAATTTGCACTATATTTTGCCGAAGAATGGACAATCTGTTCAAATGCAGTTTCTGGAAAGGTGACTGTAGTTTGTTACATGTCATGGCCCGGATCAGAAAATCAAAGATGTGACTAGATTTTCATCAGCATCTGACAGGTATTACTCTTTGCTACCTTTGCTCAGAGATGCCCTTATTTCATGGTGTCAGGGAAAGAAGTGAAAATAGCAGGCATATATCCAAGGTCTTTTTTTTTTTTTTTGCATAAAGAACTGATGACACATATGATGAAGAACTGAGGCAAAGGGTGAGGTAGAGCTTTATTGGCATAACAAAAGCTCATCCTACAGGCCTGAGGCTGCCCAGAGAAGTTAAAAAAAAAAAAAAAAGGAAAATATTAAAAAAAATGAAGTACTTATTCAAGACTACTCTCAGAATGAAGGGGGAGCTTGTTGACTGACTGGCCTGAGCATTTTCCATAATAACTTAGAAGGTGAAGTTCATGCAAACGGTGCTCTGCATTGGGGTACTTAGATACACTTTGCTATTAGTTGCAACACCAGGGAAGAATAATCTTTCATAGATCTTAAGCACTTTATAAAGAAGCAGTTGTGCCCTGAGAAAAAAACTGAAAAGTGCCAATCACATTCTCATAACAGTCAAGGTCGAGATTCACCTGATAATGTGTAAGAAGTCACCTATACTGTATAAAGTAACTATAATTAAAATATTTTCCTCTTTGAACATTTCTCTTTTTTTTAGGTTTTTTTTTGTCTTTTGCATTTATTTAGCAGGAAAAAATACCTACTTTAACATCAAATCTTATCCGTTGGGAAATCTCTTATCCTGTTTAGAAGTGCAGATTACAGAAAGCCACCTGCAGAAGGTGTGATTACTACAACACAATAACACAAGGAATATATTTTATTGTTGCATTGTACAACTTCATTTTCTTTTAAAACAAGAAGAAACAGCATGGTAGTAATGTCATGTACTAAAACACATGAAAGATGCTTCTATACATTAGGAAATTAGAAAAACAGAAAGTTTCTTGATGCTTGAAATGCTGCATACTCCAAATTAAAACAGGTGAGACATAAAAAAAAATCTTTAAAACTTTCAGATTCGTACTGCAAGTGATGACAGATTTATACCTGAGCTTCTATACATTTATCCTAATATGAGACTCAAATAATTGAGCAATCTGAGCAAAACACACAAGATGGACAACATGAAAAAATGTTCCCTATGACAGACTTTATATTATCCACAGTAAAACATAAAATTAACGTAAGCATCATCATAATAACAATAAGTAGAGACTAGAAAGCTAATTGAAGAATTTATGCTTGCAAATGTGCCCCACATGTCTAATTTTGAAATTGGGAACACAATTTTGCTGCTTTACCTTTTAATAGGATGAGTTATTACCTTGATTTTTAATGGAAGGAATGCAAATGTGCTCTGTGTGTGTTAGCTGTCTCTACTTAGCGGCAGAACACTCCATTTTGTCTCTGTCTTGTCCTGTTTATCTGTTCTGACTGTTTTCAGATTGTAAATCTAAAAAAACCTGATTTTCTGCTCTGCTCATATTCCATATCAGGTTTTATATGTAATAGAGGATTTGGGGAAACAGGTAATTGCTTTGATAAAACAGAGTTTCAACAGAAAATGTGGCTTGTCAAAACAGAAGCTTCGTACATACACCACTGATAACTTAGTGGAGAGAGATATTCACCAGAGGAAAAGTAGAAGAGTTTCTAAAACTACATGGCCACTTCTATCCCTCATGACCATTAAAATTACTCAAATCTATAAAGCAACTTGTTTTAAAATATAAAAAAAAATGAGAATGATAGTGGAAAATGTGGGCATGAATCTTTTCAGGTAGAAAAGATACTAAAATTTCCCAGATCCTAAATGAGTGCTACAAATACAGATGAAGTGAAAAAACCCCAAACTCCGCTTCTCTATTCTTGACAGAAAGTTCTAAAAATTGCTAATTGTAAAATCCCACAATATTAGTTAATTTTTAAAAGCTGTCTCAATCTGGAGAAGGTTCATTGCTATAAACTCAAAACAGAAATAGCAACCAAAAAAAATAGGGTTAATAAACATCTCCTATTCTTAATGTTTGCTGTTGGCTTACTTTAGGTCGCTCTTCACTCGTGATGCTGAATTCCAGTTCCGAATTCAGTTCTGCACCACACTGCCCCCACACTTCACTTAAAGATAAAATCTGTGCATGATTTTTTCCTCCGTCAGAGACTTTGCAAATAACATAGAGCAGCATAGGGAACCTTGTTGCCTCACAGTAAATATGACTAGAGAAGTCTTCTTAAAACCTTCAACAGTACACTGTACAATACATGTAGAAATGTTTCATCAAGAACTGGATGAAACACTATTCTGTGTTGTGTCTCCACCAGGGTTTTGTGGTTGGCAGTAGCTTGTAATTTGTAAAAGCACAATGCAGCTGAAGCAAATATTAAGTGTTCTGAAAAACATCATTCAAATTATATATAGTCTTTGTTGTTTTTCTTGCCAAATTTCCCAACCAGCAACACTGATCCTATTAATCATCAGTTGAAAATAGTTATCTCATCACTAGTATTTAAAATGAATTTCTTAAAATGGATATGACTATGGAGGTTCACTAGCAACTAGGAACCAGAAGACCTCTAAGGTCCCTTCCAACACAAATCATTCTATGTTTATGGTTTATACCTGACTAACGCAACATGGACTGACCAAAAGTCAGTGCTTGCTGGAGGCTTTATCAAGCAAGAACAAAACAGTTTTTACTCTGTAAACCTGCAGTGGTCTTCTAAGACTGAAGATTCTCTAATATGTGTGGTCCATTTTATAGGATTTCCTGCATCTAGAAGAATCTATCTTTGCTCTTTCCATTTGGGAAGTTACAAAGCCAACATACAGGTGGTCAGGAAACAGTGGACTAACCGGTTCTAATTATGAACTAGCTGGGTCATTGGGAATGCCTGCTGGCATACATTATACTATGTGAGGCAACTGTTGGGTGGCAATACAACACTGGCCACAGTCAATTTTTAAACACACGTGAATTTACACAAGTCCCTAAGTATATGACAAAAACTTGCACTTTTTACCAGAACTGTGTACTGTTGGATCATGAATCATTCAGGTATCTCTGGTCTAATATTGATCATTTGGAGTTCCTGCATATTCTCAACAGGAACTACAGAATAGCATTTTGTATTTATTCCAGCAACCACCATGTGTTTTCAATAAGAGCAGCAGTCTGCAGGTGCAGTTATCTTTTGCAGTACATAAATTTTAAGGAGACTAAATTCTTTTTCTCCCTTAACAAACACCTCTGAGACTTGCCGTGCAGTTGAGACCTTGCCATTGAGGTGTAACCTCTGACCTGCAGTGCAACATGCTGCAGAAGAAAGCAAACTCCCTCATCTGTACAGAACACCTGCCCTAAACATCTGCAAGCAGCCAAGTCAGCAATTTAATGAACTGGCCTTTTCAGAGCCTTGTGATTACAATAGTTCTGCAAGGATTCTTAAGGAAGCCAAAACTAAAAGTGCTTGGGATAGTATGATTTATAACACCAAAATGTTGAACTTTTACAGACTTAGTATGATGAACCTTCATACTTCGGTTTTATGTAGCCTGTTAAAAACACCAGCCCACTTGCCTGTTGCATGTTAATGCTTTATGTGCTTAGTGTTTTTATTCTCCATTTACTTATGGACTTGCACCCATTTGGAATACCCAGTGGAGGAAAAGCCTACTGTAAAATCTTGGAAGGAAAACATCTGATTTTCTATTTCTCCATTTGTGATATTATAACTTACATCTGCTTATACAGTGACTTGAGATACGTGGATAAATAATTTTTTTTTTTCTTAGGATTTGCACAATCCAGGCCACTGTAAAGATGACATAAGTAAGTCCCCATAAAATCTGGACTGGATCTAGAGAAGATCTGTCTTGTCTATCAAGCTTGCTAGGAATTCAACTGTGAATAGCATCTTTGGACCTTTTTGGCAGCAGAAGAACGTTGGTTTGTTGGATATGGGGCTGGCTCCTGACAGGAAAACAGTATGCAATGCCACATATTTGGACATTTCAGAAGCATATTCTGCTTGGGAAAATGTTCTGCCCTGTGTGGAAGCACACAGAGCTCCTTTGACATGCTTGTGGATCACCTCTCCCTATCTACCAGGGACTATGTGTGTGCACAATAAAGAAAATGGCATTTTTTCTCACCGCTCTTTACCATCCGCCACTTCTTCGTGACAATCTAGTCACACGAGCCTAGTAAGTATGGCAAGCATGCCATATTCTGAGCAGTACATCTCCTGTAGTTAACAGTTCTCACTTGCTAAGGAACTGAAGTCACACTGAAATTAAGGAACAATGCTCATAAGCAAAAAAGGCTACCCAGGACAAGGTCTGACATGCCTTTGCTATAAACACAGTACAACTCTTCTTCCACTGCCAAACTTGTAAAACGATTTTCTGCTGAGCCTTTGCCAAATATGAATCTTATCAGTTATCTAGAGCATCCTAATTGAGTCATTAGCTCTTCCCACTTATCTGATCATTGCTAGGTTTATCTTTCCTACTTAGGCAAAACTTTTTCTACTGCAAAAAGTGCACAAATTAGTCCATCCCTTTCACTGTAATAAGACTGATAAATCTACAAGGTCCCTAGGATTTTAAGTGTGGAGAGCTTGCCCTTTGTTAGCTTCAGTTTTTGGAATCTGGGCTTACAGATGTATTTATGTACTGCAAATTGCAATGTTGCAGAGCACAAATTGCATGCCCAGCCTTATTTCCTCAGATAAATTATTTTCCTAAATCTCTTTAAAAACTGGGATTTATCTAGTTGTCCTCTATAGTAACACCTGTAATGCTGGTAACCTGACCATTCCAGACAAGCCAATCTGCTGAAGATACTGAAGTTCCCTCTCTGTTAACTCCTGAATCTCATTCCAGTTAATCTAAGGCAAAGGGATGGCATAGCACAAGTAGGACTCAAGAGAGAGGTTCATTTTAACATGTTGCAATGTCAGGATATGACAACTATGTGTGCTTGCAGGTGGTCAACATACCCCCCTCAGTATAACTTGAAAATTAAATAAGTTTGCGTATTGAACAACTCTTTAATATCATGAAAGGAGAAAAATATATTAAGGAAAATTTTGTTTAGTTACATAATCTTCTGCAAAAGTTGCTTTCCAGCTCAGTTTTTTATGAACCAAACAGTCACGTCTTCTTTCAAATGTCCCCAAATTTTTCTTCCTGTTGTAGAAATGATTCTAACTTAATTAGGTACTGATTTACTCTGGTGGAAAAGTTATGAACATGCAGGGACAGAAATATCTGAGAAAGGACAGATTTACAGGTTTCCAGTTAATTCCATTTCAGGGAAATTCTCTGCTAATGCCTCTCTTTCCCACCTCAGAACTGGATCCAGTGAAAATTTTATCTGACAAAAATCCCTAAGAAAAATAACAAAAAGACTATCTTTCTCAAGTGAATCTGTAGACTCACAGACATCTACAAAAGTAAACAAGATGGCCTGCAGGATGCATATTCACTATAAATTACCTAATAAACATCAAGTACCTCAAAAGAGCACAACCAACAACTGTATACATGTCAGACCCCAAAAAGGATTTTTTTTTCTTCTTTTTAGTGGAAGAATCATCTATTTTTTAGAATTGAAAAATTGTAATCCTGTCATTAGGGCTGTACCTCAGGTATCACAGTTGACTCCTGCAGTGTTCAGCATATTTATTAATGATCTAAATGATGATTCAAAACTGGGAAGAGTGCTTCGTACACCAGATCTCTGTGCCATCATTCAGAGGAACCTCAAAAGTATAGAGAAAGGAAAGGAGAAGAATGCATGAAGTTCAGCAAAGGGAAAAGCAAAGTTCTCCACCTGAGGAGGAATAAGTCCTCTACTTGTACAGGCTGACTGCTAAGTGGTTAGAAAGAAGCTTGACAGAGGAAGACCTTTTGGTCCAGGTAGACAACATGTTGACCATGAGCCTGTACTGTGCCCTTGTGGCAACGAAGGCCAGTAGCAGCCTAGACTATATTAGGCAGAACATTGCCAGCAGGTAAAAAAAAAGTGATCCTTCCTCTTTGCTGAGCACTGTTGAGACATATCTGCAGCGCTGGGTCCAGTTCTGGGCTTCCTGTTACAAAAGAGACATGGACATAGTGGAGCGAGTGCAGCAAAGGATCAAAAAGAGGAGTAAGGAAATGGAGCATCTTTAACAAGACAAGAGGCTGAGAGAGCTGGAACTATTCGGCCTGGAGAAGAGAAGGTTCAGGGGGATCTTATCCAAAAGTGTAAACATACAATGGGGAAAATAGAGTGAGATGGACACTCCTCAGTAGTGTCCATTGACAGGACAAGGGCACAAGCATGAATCTAGGTTTGAACATCAGGAAACTTTTTCACTGTGAGGGTGACTCAACACTGTATCAGGCTGCCCAGGGATTTTGTGGACTCTCCATCCTTGGACATATTCAAAACCTGACTGGACACAGCCCTGAGAAACCTGCCATAGCTGACTTTGCTTGAGCAGGAAAGCTGGACTAGACAATCCCAAAAGCCTAGACAATCCAACCCCATCTATTCAGTGAAATTAATCCAGCCTTTTTGCATTAAAATTGAATGTCAAGTCTGGGAAACATTTTCAGATTACATGGGAGAGATGGCCAAGAAGGCTGATGTCAATATTCTCCGATCTCAGTATTGAAAGCACTGACTCAGAAGTGTTAATAGCAATGTAATTTCTCTCTCTGTGCAATAAGTTCTCTGGCTGCATGAAGCATAGCAGGTCAGATGGAGTCAGCCTCTCTGTCGGGTTGCCACTTTATCCACTCTGCTTCAGATTGGACTGTAGGGAAATGAGAAAAACAGAATCTATTCTTAGGTTAGTCAAGGGCTCATATAGAACCATGAAAAAGTTCTTAAAGGGGCTTTAATCTAACAATTTTAAAAATTGGGCAAAAGGAGGCTAGCTTCCAGGACTCATATGACCAGAGATATAAGAACCTTTTGAGTAAGCATTGACACGATAGGATATCAAAGCTCTTCCTCTCCAAGCAGCCAGGAGAGGCAGAGGTTTATGTTCTTGAATATAAACCAAGTTGGGATAACTCTGTTAAATGTCCAAGATGGTTCTGGATGTACATGTGTGTTTCATATCAGCTCATTGATCCTCAATCATTAGCAAAGTAACCCTTCCTTCCTGACAACTGAAGCAATGCTTCCTTTTGACTTTATTTTAAAAACAATATATTTTATAAAACCTCACCACATATTTAATTTTTTTTTATTCCTTTAGGAAATTTACAGGCTAAAGGAAACATTTACTTGTGGCAAAGGCTGTGTTCAATTAACAATTATTGTCATGATAAAATGAAACAAAACCCTTTCCTAGGCTTAATTTCAACCATTTTACTTTTCTCACCTTGCAAGTTCTTCAGTTCTTTTAAAATTATACCACATACAGCAGAAAGAAATAGTCATTGCAAACTAAAATGATAGGATTTTACTGTAAAAAGTACAGAAATGAAAGACTATATTGTGAAAAGTGTATGAAGTAATTACCACGTTGAGCTGCTCTGAAAGCTGCTGGCACTGTTTAAAGATTAAGTCAGTCTTTGGCATTGCTGATCATTATTATTTCAGGGTTGCACTTTTAAAGGGGGATTTTAATGAAAGGCTATTGGATTAGTAGTTGGGGAAAAAAAAGTTTTTATTGTGAAGCAGGTTTATAATGAAAGTCTATGTTGGTCGCAAGGCCAGCAAAAGGAATACAGGTGTGGTAATGCAATTGCTACATACACTTAATGCTGAACTTTTACCTGAATGTACAACTTTGAACAACAGCTAGTTCCCCTGTGAACTGGGGAAAAAAAAGAACCTTTTCCTTTGCAAAAAAAGCAGAACAAAACAATCGCAAAGCAGATTCAAGGTGTAGCTCTGAGAAATTTGTCAATCTTCTCTGAAAGGGAGTTCCAAAAGCATATGTTGATTCCTGGAGATGTGTCTCAATCCATTTCCTGATTCTCCTGTATTTTGTTTTCTCTTTTAAATTTGAATGAACTGTTGACTTTTTCCTCATCAAAAATGGAATTTTTAATTTTATCTTTTGTTAGCTTAGATATATAGGAAATATTTGGCAATCAGGGAGCTTCTCAAAGCTCTGAGTTACCAGGTACAGATCTCATCAGGGCAATAACTATTGATATTTGTGAAGCAGTTTGTGAGAACATCGGAAGCAAATCGTGCTCAGAACCAGCAACTTTTTCCTTCTGTTTTCTGGGTTTTTTTAGGTTAACATTTTAAGTAGCTGTCTAAACACAAATACATATTGAAAAAAATAGATATTGAAATTGAATTAAATTTACATGAACTAATACACAAGAGATACATTTCTGCATACTCTCTGCATATCTAGGGAATACTAGGAAACCCTTACATTAAGGATAATAAGAAATTCTAGATCATCAGAAACTAGGCAATAAACATTTAACAAGGATATTTGTCATTGCCTCATTCTATCTGGTCATATTAAAGCAAAAATTTAGCTTTTGGAATATTCATATTTTCTCCTACAGAAAATCATACAGCTTCCTATCAACACAAACGATGACACAACCTAGATTTTAAAAAAACTGTTTCTGTGTGGACATGGTTAAATGCTGATCAACATTTGCTGTTCAAAGAAATCTCTCCTTGGTTTATTCATCAGATTCCAGTAAAGACCATTATACTCATCTGAAATAATGACAGATCTCAATCTCACCTGATCAGATATTGCAAGTGCAATGAGAACCAGTTTCCTTTGGGAGAGGAAACATTAATTCTTCGGTTATCTTACAGAGAAATTATTTTCAGAATACAAAATTAAAGATTAAAACAAAGGCTATACTTTTTCTCTATTTGATATATTGCCCAAGGCAATCTGTGAACCTTGATAATGTTTTAATATTTCTATCACTTTTTTCTTATTCCTTTTATAAATTTGTGGAGAGTAAAGCAATTTGGAGTAATCAGATGCCTTCTGTTAGCTTTATGCCAGCAGCACAAAAAAAGTAACATTTATTAGAATACTTTACTTTTTATTAGGATGAATTTAGGTCTGAGATTTAACATTTTGCAAAAAGAAATCCTGTATTCTCTTCTAGAATGGGGCAACAATTTTATCTCTGAACATTAGGTGAGCAGTTTTTTAAGATGCAAATATATGTAAAGAAACACTGTACAGATTTAAGCCATAAACAAAATTATTCTATTCATGATTTTATATTCAATTCTTATTAATATGGTAGCGTCTTATTAGGTACAAATGCAGTGCTTAGACTCAAAGTAAAGATTAAATAAAAGTAAATTACTCTGTCACAGCCTCAATCTTTTATAGATACTTTCCAGGTGACTAGTATGCCTGTATGTTAAACAAAGCAAATTTGGACCATTTGGAACTACTTGGAAATCCTTTCATCATTTGCTTAAAAGAAATGTGTCCCAAATAGTTCAGCACATCATTCTCTGGAAGCCATTTAACTAATTTATAGAAACAAGACCACTGTTGAGAGTGTGGCCTGCATCTCCCAGACATAATGATGCTGCCTTATGTTTTGTTCATTCTGGAAACAATCAGTCACACACGTGCCAAGAGTAATATTTACTACATGTTCAGAAAGTACCCAAACACCAGAGACACATGCATCTCATTGACTAAGCAGGTTGTGTAAGTCTACACCAACAATAATCATATTCTGATATACATAAGCTATTTTACTTCAGCAGCTGACAGTTTCAGATCATTTTTATGTCTAATGCATCATAGTTCAAAAATGCCATAGAGAGAAAACATGTGAGAAAAAGAAAGGGCTGTGGTGAAAAAGAAGAAAAAGCTGCAGGAAAAAAAAAAAAAAGAAAAAAAAGAGACAAATGGAAAACAAACAAATAGTTTTCTGTGACAAATTTCCAGAGCAGAAGGAGATATCAAGCAGATATCAGTAACAAAATATCCCATTTCTACAAATGGAATATGCAGTCCAATAATATCTGCTAGAAATTAAAACCAGGATGTTTCAGAAGCACAAACTACTTTCCTGAGACCACTCATGGGATTAAGTGTTGTACAATTTTGGAAAACTCAACAGAATCAATTGCATAACAATTCTTTCCATAAATATTACTGGCAGGAACTTGCTTCCCAAAATCTCTAATAATCATACTAGAAAACCAGCCACCTTTTCTACCTTCTTCTAAAGGTTTTTCATCCCATTTAACAGAGGGAACTGGGGAACATTGTTGTATACAAAAGTAAAAGAATACTGAAGGCTGCATCCGTTGTATCTGATTAGAAAGATTTTGTTGTTGCCTTGTCAATAGTTATATTACTGTGGACTACAAAATGTCTTTTGCCTTTAATTTATTCTGCCTGCAAAGACTCTCAGCTCTTGTTGGAACTGGAGGATACTTTGCCTTTGTGGGTGATGAACAGCCACAGCACCCTAACATTATCGACAGCAGTGTCTTGTTCTCCTGTCTAGTTCACTGGAGGACATATCCTCCAATTACATGATTGGCAGCACAGTCTTCCCTTTAGCCCTTTGATGTGAGAAAGCATATCCCTTTAGTTATGTGATTTACCTCAATATACATTTAGAATAACTAAACATGGGCCAATAGGTTGAAACAGATGTGAATTAGCATGTCTAAGTAAGACTTAGTAGGTGAATTAACCAGTAAAATGTGGTTTTACACTGAGGCAATAGACAGAAACCACAACTGACCTACTACAGTCAGGGACAAGAAGTTACTGTCTAAGGGGCCCACAGGTGGCCTTTGCATAAAATCAATAAGGGTTCAGATTTGATCTCACCGGATGAAAGGATTAGTGCATCTGAGAAATGTCAGAGAAAACAAGATTACAGTGCATGTGATGCATAAAAAACTGAGGGTTAAGTATGCACAGGGTCTCTGCCAGGTCAGTTTGCTGGATCTGCTCCTTGTCTCTGAAGGCAGAGTAACCTACTAGTAAATCTTCACTGAAAATGCGCTACTACTGCTTGCATTATGGTTCATCTCAGAAGTACTATAAATTTTATATTGACAATTGCAACTTTAAAGTGTGATTCATGTGGAATTACTGTAGATGTAGGTAAAGCTAACTGAGGACTGGATAGCTGTGATGGAATATACAGCCCCTTGTGGATTAGGAATGTTTCATCCATTGGAGTGATCCCAACTGGCTGCTTGTGGGACCAGAGGATGCCACCCTGCTGGGGCTCTCCCCACCCTTCCCAGGGCCCAGGACCCCATGTCAGATCACAGGGAGGCTGGCTCACAACCACGCTGCTGAGGGTGCATCACACTACTTGTTCTCCTTTCTTCCTGTATCATCATTACTACTATGTGGGTTTTGCCCTAAACTCTCTGGAATAATAAGGGGATTCTGCTGTATCCCACTAGAGCAGTTTTACTATAAAAGGAGACTTAGGGATAAGAGACACTGCATGAGCTGCCATGTGAAGAGTGCTAGGGTGAGCATGCAGGGAGACCTAAATGGTGTGGTTTAATAGAACACCCTGGCTGTGGAGTGTAGTGTCAAGAGAAACTTATCCAAACTCTGGGCTTTGTCCTGGGTTCTTGCTAGTTGGAGTGGTTTTATCTGGGGTAAGGAATAAACCAACAATTAAGCAATGTGGCTGGTCAGGCATCTGGTACTGAAGCTTGCTACCCAGACCTCTTTTGTACAGACTCATGGAGGCAGCACACATGGCCTAATTACACAAAGCAACTGAGCATATCCTGCCTGAGAACTTACGTTTTTCTTAATTCCACTTTACCTATCACAGGATCAAAAAATGGTTGAGGTTGGAAGGGACATCTGAAAGTCATCTGCTCCAAGCCCCCTGCTCAAGTAGGGCCACCTGAAGCTGTTCACTCAGACTGTACTCAAACTGCTTTTAAATATTTCCAAGGATGGAGACTCCACAGACTACCTGGGCAGCCTGTACCAGTGCTTGGTCACCCTCACAGTCAAAAAGTGTTTTCTGATGTTCAGGAAACCTCCTGTGTTTCAGTTTGTTCCCATTGCCTTTGGTCCTGTCTCTGGCCACCACCTCTCACTGAAATGAGCCTGTCTCTGTCTTCTTTACACCTTCCCTTCAGGTATTTGAGTGGATTTGTACCAACTGTGGCTTTGCACTTAGGAAGGGAGAAGCATAAGGTTCAGGACAAAACTTCTGATTTCTTGTTGTAAATCCAGAAGTAACTTAAATGCTGGTATTTCCTGGTTTTCAGGTATTCATCTTTTCAACTGAAATATAGTTAAGTAAGTTTGGGGTAGGTAATAGAATACATATTTCTCTCCAGTAATAGCAAAGCATAAAATTCAACCATTATCCCAAGTTTTGGACCCATCTAACAGCTAGGTACATCCGTCACTATGTTTGACTAATTTTATCTTTACATTAAAGAAGACTTAGTTTAATATATATTAATATATGTTACCATTTGAAAACCTTATTTCAGTCAAAATAATTTCTCAGAAACATTTACGATAGCAACAATAAATTAGCTCTATTTTCACCTGGAAAATGTGCTTTGGTATCATGTTTAAGCTACAAACAAAAATAATACATTCTTCATTTTGCCATTTGCTTATTTCCTATATTATTTGAAAACAAAAATAAAATATAAAATATAAAAATCAATGGCACAAATATTTATTACTTATATTTAACTATTATTGTGCATATATATACACTCCCTTATGATATGTATGTGTACACACATATGTATACACATGCCGTTTCTAGTACAGTGAGGTTTTATTGATAAGCAAAAGTTATCACAGATAATCTCTGACCTGGGTCAAGCTGACAAGGCAAAACTGACAGGTCATGAAGGTCAAGACCTCTTTCAATTAGCCCCACACCATCTGAATAGCATTAGGTAATTACTGGTTTAGATGTGTCAGAGTGGATTAATTGTGTGTCTTAGCATTTAGATATTGAAGTAGTGAAACTAACAGTACACTAACACTGTCTATTACCTGTAACATGGTACATACTGATACTTGAAATGTTTTTAACTGCATAAATTTCAGGTTTTAGGCAATAAATTAGCATGATGGCCAAAATACTGTTGTCATTCAGATGAACCTCCCTTGAAGGCTCCAGAGTTATGGGTAAGCACATTACTATTTCATTAAATGACTAGCCACAGACTCTTATCCAAAGAACATTGAAGTCAAAGAATGCTAACTGATGAGAAAAATATGTGTAGGCTTCAAAATTATTTACAGGCAATAGATTTTAAAGAAATGCATATTATTGATGTATGAATTATGCATTTGTTCCATCTGGCACCATAACAAGTTTTTTATGGCTAATTTGTTTACCTTTCCAACCTCCATCAGCTTCTTGATTTTACTTAAGAGAGTACACGTATATTCATAATTCCAACGTTTATCAACATTTCTGGGCAAGAAGACCGTAAAGAGTTTTTCACTGAATTGGGGCTCAAATTGGTTTTACTCCTTCCTCTACTAGTATTCATTGATTAAAAAATTTCATTTCCCTCCTGTGTAAAAACGGGAAAAAAACCAAGAGACATGAGAACTGGAAAAGTGGGAATGTTTTGAGATTTTTGCCTCTCCTTGGTTATCATAGACTTTGAGTGCACCGTAGCTGGGTACACAGAGAATTGCAGCTGCCAAGCAATCAGAGGCATGACTTTTATTACTGGCCTGGCTTGATCAGAAAACTGTACTTCTGTTAGCAACTACAGTTGCTAACAGTTGCTAATAGACAACAACAAGCTTGTTTTTGTTATCCTGACTTCAATATTAAGGTATAAAATCTTAAAGCTACATAATTGTTGCTACAAAATTCAACAGTCTGTATGTTTATAGGCAGAGATCGCTAACCTGATTTTGGCTGTGACAGAGCTCATTTTCTTCCAATATCTGGTGCAGAGCTAAGTTTTGGATTCAGTATAAGAATAACATTAATATCACACTGATGTTTTGGATGTTGTGCTTACCCTAAGTCAAGGACTTTTCAGTCTCACTGACTGTCTCTGTCAGTGAGAAGGGGCACAAGAAGCTGAGGCAGCATGGCCAGGACAGCTGACCTGAACTGGCCAAAGGGATATTCCGTACTATAGAACAACATGCCCAGTATATAAACCTGGGGGAGTAGGCTGGGAGCCACCAATTGTTGCTTGGGGATGGCTGGTCATCGCTCAGTGGGTAGTGAGCAACTGTGTTGTGCATCCCTTTTCTGCCTTGGGGTTTATCTCCTTCTCTCCCTCCACTTTTTATTAAAATGATTCTAAGTAGTAGTAGCATTATTATTATTATTATTTGCTTTTATTTGTTTGAATTATTAGTCTATTCTTATGTTAACACATAAGTTCTATTTTCTTCCCCAAGTCTCCTCCTCATCCCATCGATGGTGGGGATGGGGAAGTGAGCGAGCAGCTGAGTGGTACTTAGTTGCCAGCTTGGGTTAAGCCACAACATTGCTATAAGCAGACCACTTTTGTATGATGGCTTTCTCCCTGTTATGACCCCTGAATAGTAGTCTTCAGTCTCTGTAGCTCACACTGCCTCTGCTCAGGATTAAGGCAATCTGGAGATCATCTTTGCCAGTGAGTAGGTTCCTGGTCCAGGACCTGTCTGCTGGAAGCAAGACCAGCTGCGGTGTGAGATACCAGTTAGAAATATACTTCTTTCTTTCACAGAGGAAGATACATGAAGAAGAGCCCTGATTACAAGGATTGCAAAAGTACTCTGCTGATGGCTGTGTGCTTTGATAACAGCAAATGACTTATGGCCTAAGGCTGGAAAATAACAGGTGGGAAGAGACAGTTCAGAGTAGGTCAATAGATGGTACCTCTTGCAAGAGAAGAGAAGTGATTGTGTGCCGGTAAGCTCTGTTAAGTTTTGGAGTTCTGTCCCTCTGAGTAGCATAGGGCACTGGCCACAGTAAGGGCTCACATGCTAAGCTATTGCTTCTTTGAAAAAGAGAATCTAGTTTTTCATCAGTTTTACTCAAGTGACTGATTTTACATCCATGACATTAGCATCCTTTAATAGCTGTGTCCAGAAGAAAGAGTATGGTAATGTTCATAAGAGGAAAAGACCGTACTTCAACTTCAGCAGATTTTATGCTTTGAATGTTTATAATACAACAAATTAGATTGAAAGACTCAATTTTTTCAGAGCACAACAAAAAGTTTGTGCTTGGCTTAGCGCTCATTCAGTTTCTCATCTATATGCAAACACTCAGCACAGAAACAAAACTAAATCAGAAGCATGAAAAAGCCTCACAAAACATCCCATTCTGATTTTTCTGCTTTTTTCTCCTGTACATCAGGAAATCACTCTCAGTGGAAACACAGGGAATATATTTTGCCTAAAAAGGGCACTCCTTCCTAAATTTCTACACCTGAAAATACCAGCTAATGTAAACTAAAATTTTTTCATCAAAGAATTTGAATTTCTATGTATCTGTAATAAAAAAGTTTATCAGAATCAGAATACAACTGCCAATAAGTGAGGCAACACAAAGGAGTATATTAGACTTGCAGCTGGGTCTCCGCCATTGCAAGGAGGTATTTGAACAATAAAATTATACTTTTTATGGGCTGGATGTCTGCTTTCCTATGGTCAGGCTTATTCTCATGTAGAACAAAGTATGGAAGTTCTCTGAACAATCCTTACTTTTTCTGCACAGAGGATTTGATAGAGAGACATATTATCAGTATGATAAGTGCTTTAGTAGCTACACTGAAGTAAAAAATAATCTTCCCAAAACATGCGAAGAGAAACAAAGTGGCTCATAACACTCTTTGCCGATGTTTTATTACAAACACTAGTGCAGCAGGATTATTGATCTCTTTTGACCTTTTGACCTGGGTTAACTACATCTTTAAAAAATACTTTTTTTGCCATGCATTTTTGTCCATGAATGGCAGTAATTTTTTAACCTTGTGATATTTTTTCAGCATAGTTCAATCAGGAGTAGGGAGAAAATAAGTGACCTGAGCATAGCCAGTGGCATTACTAATTCTGAGCTTTAGCATTGTAAAAGATGTTTACAGAGAATATTTTCTTTCTTTCATTTTTTTAACTTGGTATTAGGATAAAAAATTATTGTCATTCCTATCAATTTGAGAAAAGAATAAAAGATTGTTATTTCTCTTTGAACTCTTCACACAAATTATAATGCAAAGTATCATTAAATTATATAAGTACTCTGCCCATATTTTTTTAATCACTTAAAATGAAAACAGCACATATGTCATTATGAGACCTTTAGAAACACAGTCTCATCTTTCACTTGATGTCCCAGCTTCTTGTTTAAGTGTTGGCTTTCATGACAGAAAGCACAAACATGGTGACAAAATGAAAGGCTAAAACCTAATTAATTATAATCATTACAAAGTTTCATATTTGTCTTTGGACATAGTGTGTATGCTTACATTTTAACTGATACAGAATCAGCACTTCCATGTACTTTTAAACATCATAATTATTTTAGGAAGCAAATTTCCATTTCAAAGCTTTTCCTTTTCTCTTTTCTTCTAGGAGTGTGTCACAAGGAGATATTTCTCCCTGTCCAGTTCTTTACACAAACACTGACTTTATCAACATTTGATCACAGGGGGCTTTACCGCTTTTTCAAAGCCAGAGAATCAGTACTTGTACTGCTTCACTTGTACTGCCCCTCATAAAAATACTTTTTTATACCACAATGTAATATTCCATTCATCTTGGTGTCAATTTTTGCCTGTAAATATGCTGCATTTACAGTATCAGAGATGGAATATTATGAAACATAGTGCTAGTAGGAACATCTCCTTTCCAGTCCCATTGATTGAATGAGCCCGGACATACTGAACCATAAGGGGTAGTAAGTCTTTCACCTACAAGATTACTTACCAAAGGTACTAAGAATATGAGCCCACCAATGTTGTGTTCTAAGAGGAGTACCAACACAAGCATCAGCTGCACTTGTGATGTCAGTAACTACACATTTTCTGCTTTCATTACAGTGTTGATAACATCAGAGCTACCAGGTGAAGAGTAATATATTTCTCATCTGCAGCAAATGATGTGCATGGCCCTAATAAAGTTTACTGGTTTAAAAATGTGAAATAAAAATCCATCACATATTTTAGTGTGAAAAACACAAAGTCTCAGATGTTTTTGAAATTTTATGTCAATCTAATGGCACTTGTGAGCTAAAGAGCTATATAAGTGAGGAAAAGATTGGAAGAAAGGATAATACACACACCTTTGCACGTTTTCCAGGGGAAAAAAAATGGAAAAAATGTCTTTCAGATGTAAAACAAGATAGAGGATTCTGTATACTGTAGTACTGTAACTGATGGACCAAAACATTCTTCAAATAAAAAATAAGACCAAGCCAATTTTGGAAAAATATTCAGCTCTTCTCTAGACCAAACTCTTTGCTGTATCATGAATTAATATTAATTAATATAATTAATTATATTAATATTGATATAATTAATAATAATTAAATTACTCAGTATCTCCTTATTCTTAGTTGCCTTTTCAACTAAGGAAAAAGGAAAAAAAAAACCACAAAAACCCCCACATTGTTTTCCATGAACTATAATGTAATATGATTTGGCTAACATTAATGAAATGCACTGTAATGTGATCAATTCATTTCTTCCAGAAATATTCCAAAGCACTGCATGTCCAGTCCTCAGATTAGTAAATAAATATGCAGAGAAAAAAGAAGGCAGAAAGGTAGGCACTTGAGAAATTAAATTAATAGAAGTGGTTTCTTTTAAAGTTAACTTGATTTTTCTATACCAGACCAAAAAGCCTTAACACCCACCCTCCAGGTGTGCATATTTAATGCTGTTTAGCTTTTTTATTGAAATACCAACAACCAAGACATGCAACCTTAGTAATAACAAAGTAAAGTTCAGCAATTGCTTGCACTGATTAATGCTAATTTATTAGTATGTTGCTCTTTGAATCCAGAGGTCATGCCTCGCAGCAAAGTTCTGGTGGATTTCTTCACTTATTTTTTAAAATACTGCAGCACAGAAATACTGAGACTTACTTAAAAAATCTTAAACTCCTTCAATGCCATTCAAAACATTAAATCCTAAACCCTATATGGCCCTGTTTTACCAGTCCATGAAGTGGAACTATACAACTTCATTGGCTGAGTATACAAAACCTGAGTGTTAAGCAGTCCTGCAAGCCGAGAACACTCTTTATGAATAAGCTGGGAAATATTCAGAGAGAAAATGTACCTTGCTCTCAAATCACCCCAAAAATCTTCTCCTGCATCATAAAATCCCTGGATTACACCTCAGGGTGATGCAATTTAGAGGCTGCTTCAGGGATTCAGGGAAAAACAGTAATTGATTACTGCTTTATTGTTTTGTTTTCCTTTTTTCCCTCTCTTGGGATACGTAAAGCAACAAATTATAACAGAATCTGGATTAAACTGCTCTGGAAATTATCCAGTTCACAAATCATAATAGCTATGAAATAACATCATATTTTTAATGCCCAGAAATAGTTATTTTATGTATTCTGAAACAGCAGCAGCAAGTTACGTAAATTTTTCCTTACATGATTAAGATATTAATCTATTTTGGAATGAATGTTACTGCTCACACTTTGGCAGTAAATGTTCTGTAAAAGAGGTCATAATGTATAGTCATATCATTTAGGCATGCTTAACTAATTATGTTATAGAAACATCCTGAGATGCTACTACACTCACTACTATGTTCATCATTCTAGAATGATTTTTGAAGTTAAAATATTGTTTTGTGAGCAGGGGTAGTGATACTGCTCAAAGACAGCATCTGCAGTTCTGCAAATATGTGTTGGTATTTCCAACCATCTGAACACTATTTTTATAATACCAAGACTGATTTCCAGCCTTATTAGTTTGACTTCATCAATGAGCACACCTTTAGTATTTAGCACACACCTTTTGCTTAGATTTTTCTGAATATACACTTAACAACACGACTTTATCTAAAAGAGTTTGTTTCTCATTTCCACACTTAATTTGCCTACTGAAGGCAAGCTTCCTATTAGCTATGAGGAACACGGTTTTTATATTCAGTGATGTGTATTTTTAAGCAAATTCAGTCAGTCTTTAGTCCACCAAAATCATACAGTATGAATGCTTAGAAAGCTTTAAGGTGGGTAGGGTCACGTGCCTGGAAGCTTACTTTAGATAGGAGTAGTTCAAAGCATTTACATCAAAGCCCTAATTTTTTTGCCATTAAAGATTGTGGAGGTGAGTTTGGCAGACACAACGTCTTCAATTCAAAGCCAAAGGCAAATGTACGTATCTCTAGGCTTGTTCTCTTCATGTTTTCATTAATTCCAAAGAATGTATTGCTTTAGGCTTACTTTATACTATAGATAACAGAATCACTTCAGCAGAAGTAAGAATTTTTAAATCACCAAGAGAATTATCTTAGATACAGACATTGAAGAATTTTGTGGCACCTATTTTGCTATGGAAAAATACTCCAGATTTCTCTTTCTTTTCTACAAGAAGAGTCATACCCTCACCAGCAGAAGACAGTTTACTTACATTCTCATCAATGCTCATGGTAGTAATTCTCCAGATTGTTATGAGACGATTGAGAGTTATGGGAAATGGAAGGAGAAAACTGAGTGGAGATCAAGTGATTAAAAAATATATTTTAGCATTTCCCTGGCTCTAGGCTACAGCGACTTTGTGGATAATTACAAAACTTATATTTTTGAACTTGACACACCTGCAGTGACCCATATCGCCCCCACTAACCGCAGCAGACTCTGTTGGCTTCTCAGCTATGTCTGAGAAAGGACAACAAAAAAGAAGGGCATATATTTGACAGGGTTTGTTATCTGTGGGAGTTGCGGTAAAATATAAAGGAACTATAAAAGTAAGGCAGAAGAGTGGTGAAAAATAAACTATAAATAAGCGGCTACTGGAACTTACTACACCCACCTGGAAGGGAGGTGATTGTTTAAAGACCAAGAAGGAAGGAAAAAGGGAATATTCACCAAGGTCACCTTGAGCATAAAAACCTTTGTGTTTGGGGTCCCAGATAGTTTGGGTTTCAGCTACGGAAACTCATGCAGCATGAAACCAACTTTTCAGAAAAAAACTCTTCCAAAGCCCTAGTAGAGTTAGGGAAGCTCCTTATCCAACATATAAACAGAGTTGCTGTGCAATACTTGTGAGGAGTAGCAATCCCTCCCGCTGGAATGGGATCAATATGCAGTCACTTCTAAACACCTGGAATACTAATGTGGTAATTACTATTAACGCTAATGTTCTAATTTGTAGGTGAAATCTGAGGTACCTGGAGCAGTCTGTGGTTGCAGAAGTTTTGTTCACTGGGTTTTCCCCAAGTTTGGCGTGTACATGTGTAATGAATCAATCAATTTAACTGACTTAATTATTTATATCCCTACAAAAGGTAGACAGACAGATACTTTCCCTTCAACTTGAATGGAAAGATCACAGTGGAGCCAAAAATTGTTTTGGTCTTTCCTTAAGCATTAAATTATCACTGGGGTTTTTCAAATTCCAAGGCCCTGTTTGCCCTTACTAAAGATTCCTCTATTTCACACATACAAGAATTCTCAAAGGATGAAAGCTCTGCCTTGTGCTTGGGGCAAAAAGGAAAAGCTTGTTCATTTGTGGTGATATAAAATCTTAGGCCAGAATTTTTAAGCACACAGTACCAAGCTCTCAGTACTACTGTTAACCGCAGAAGGTTAAAACAGGAAAGAAGAAGCAACTCAGTGGGATAATGTAAACACACGCTGGGGAAGTCAGGGCTGCTTTTAAGAAATAAAGGAAGTTAATGTTTTGGGTTAATGATAATTTTCTGAAAATTCTTGGGAGGTCTAGCTGTATTCTGAGAGATTTTCAGTTTCTTACGATTGCAGAGCTTCTGAATTCTCTCTCACACACACACATAGAAAAAGCCAGTGCTATGTACCATATAGCTATGCTATGAAGTGAAGCTCTCAGTAGGAATGGCTCACCATTTTTTCTGCATTCCAGTGAAGCCAGTGTTGGAACACCACTGAGGTCCCAGCATCTGTGTTTTTAGTAGGTGGTTGGATGGAAAAAAGAGACTTTTGGGAGGTTCTACACAAAGACAGCTGTAGCAACACTGGGATCATCACTGTCAGAGTTGTGCATTTGCCTCACCACACCCATGCATGTGTGGTTACTCAGGGAGTAATCTGATTATTTTTTAAAAGGTGTACTCATTGCTTGGCTGGTTTAATAAGAATTTGAAAAGCAGAGTTTTTATACAGTAGGGTTTAGATTATCTGGCTTTACGGTTTATGTTCCTTTTTGTGCCCTCCCTTCTCAATATCCTATTAACCCACTGCTGTTTGAATCCCTTACTTCCTCTGCCCAGCTTTTGGTGCTGTTCTGCTCCCATCTTTCACCACCTTTTGTGTGTTACAAATAAGATGTGATCATAGTTACACACTTGCTGTTCTCTTTTCATGATAACATCATGATAACATCAGAAATACTATTTTCCCAGCAATGTGAAACCGACAGCAGGCAGAGCTTTTTATTGGATTTTTCTCTTTTTTTTTTTTTACACGTATTTTTGAATATTTGAGATTAAGTGAAAAGCAGTCTTTTACTTTCACATTACTGTTGTTTTGAACAAGCAAGGTTTCCATTTCTTTGAAAATGAGAGAACAAAAAATCTATTCTTTGGGCACATCTTTGCTGTTTTTCTGTATAGTGACAATATCGACTCTTTTCTTCATGCCATTAGATCATTTACCTTGAGGCCAGGGTAATAAAGATGCTTTATTTGTCTCTTACCTAACCTTGACATTTATTTTAAAATACCTCATGTGTTATGGAAGAAGACACTTTCACAGATAAAGCACATAGCTCATAATCACCTCCCTTCATTTCAAATTATCTAAAATGCATATCCCTGCTCATGCTACCTTTACCTCTCTTTCCAGTAAGTTATTTCAGAGTTGCCTCCTCTGTTTAATTCCTATTGGTAGCTGATACTTTTTTGCTTTTGATCTTGTTTGCTCAGCTGTACCCTAACTCGTTCCTTGAACATACCCCATCACCACACTCTTTGCACTGTTAACAGTGCCAGCTCTCTATTTATTGCCTTTTTTCAGCACATTTTTCGAACTGTTGCCATGTGTTTGCTGTTGCCATCTGCTTGCTGCACAATTACATCTCACTTAAAAACCTGTCTGTGTTCACATGAGTTGTAGATGGAGAGTTCTTTTTGTCAGTTTGTTCATAAGTTAATTTACTGTCAAAGAAAAAAGGAAAAATTGCCTGAAGTGATTACTTCCTCTTAGTCTCCATTTTGCAAGGTGGGAAATGTAAATTAGTCTTGTACAGAAATAGAGAATCAAGTATGTTGTTCGAGCTAAATATTTAGGTTTAACAACTATAAAAGATTTTCACAGTTCCTTACTTTGCTTTGAATTAGGCTTTCACGTTATCACCTGCCGTATCTGAGCTAGAAGTTAAATCGATTACAGCTTTGGGATAACTATATAATGCTAAGATTAAATGGAATGCTATTACTATTTCTATGTCTCTCAAATCAATTAAATAAATGAAGCCAATGAAACTACAAATCAAGCAAAACATTATAATCAAAGCAGATTTTAGTCACGATTATGTACCTAGAAATCTGATTTCATCTAATTGCCTTTGAATTTACACTGGTAAAACTCAAACTAGAAATTCATTAATTCTCCTTGCAAGGCAAATTCCATAATATCTTGGCAAACATGAGTGCTGTTTATAATCATTTTATGAATGAAAATTCATTCTACTATGTATTTGGTAAATGTGATAACTTCAATACCATGTATTAGAATTATTAGTTTATAAAATGTCTTATAATATGGAGAGTCTTCAACACTGAGAGTATTTTCTGTTATTATGACATCATGTATTGCTGCATGTGCACAACTTTTATGTGACAAATTCAAACTCTATATGATCACACTTTCATAATATGAATATTATAAATGAATAGACATCTTCAAGTCCAATATCATAAGTTTTTCCATAATTTCCTGAAAATTTTAACTTTTTAAGATGAAAATTCTAGTGTTACCTAGTTGGATCCTACCTGGGGAACAATCAGTTTATGATAAGAATCTGTAATGTAGAAATAATTCAGATCTGCAAAAAAATAGACAAGAAGCTAATTCTTTTGCACCAGGTGTACACTAACTATGAAGACAAATTGGGAAACTGAACTATTATTTTTGTTCTAACCATCTGTCAGCAACTTTGCTCATTTTTTTTCTTATGACCTAAGTTGTCTATTTGCTCTAATGAAACTGAGCTACCCTGGGACACTGAGAGAACTGAAATGGAAGAAGAACATGGGGTAGTCAAAAGTTCTTGTTTAATGAACCTTTATTAACCTCCTTCACATTCCTTCTCATTATGTTGATTTCAGTCTTAGAAAAGATTTAAAAAATATATTCAGAGAAACTGCCTGCTGTGGAAAAGTTTGGTTTGTGAGGAATGCGGTGGTATGCCAACTCTTTCAGCATGGAAAGAGAAAAACTAATACTTACCAATTAAGGTAATGTAATTCAGCAAGCCAGAGCCAACTGCAAAATAGCACTGCTAAGACTGAAATGATATAACTGCAGCATAGCAGTGCAATCCAAGCAAGGATTTGTGAAAATCAGTTCCTAGTAAACAACTTTACAATAAAATTAATTTGTGGCTGAAGACCTTCACCAAGGAAAGTAATACCTGCGAAGAAAAGAAATATGTCACTCTTTATGGTGTGGCTAAATAGCATAAACCAATAGAGACTTAATAAGCCATTATTAAAGTCAGTATTGAGCAAGAAAATAATGGAGGCTTGCAAAAATACACTTTAATTGGTAGCATCTTAAAGTCAAAATAACTATGCTGGTTTACAGTAGGTGAGAATGTAGTCTTTTATATTCAAAGAACTCCAATTCAGGAAACTTTGAATCATACAGATCTCAAATAATATTATTTCACTCAAGACAGTTTCTCAGTACAGGGACGCTGCTACAGGGTGAATTTATTGATTGCATCTTTGATGCTACTGATCAAAAGAAAATGGCACTGTATTTTCTCAGATTGCAAGCTCAACTTCAAAGATTTCAACTTCAGTGCTCCTGTCTTGTGGAATGAAAGAGAAACTTGTTAATTTGCTCTTGACCTTGAGTGATAACTGTCATAAAAGACATTTTCCCCCTTATGTAGATTAATATTTCTCTTGCCTTCCAATTTCTAACAAGAATGCAAACTCTTTCCTGACCAGGTCATGGCAGGAAGGATGTAACCTTTTTTACCTTTACAGCCAGTCTAGCTATGGTTTAAATGTTTAGTCCAGGTATGCTTGCATTCCTCTTTGGCTGGACACAAACAAGCCAGTCTGTGCAAAACTCTAGTATAAAATACAGTTCTATCTTAATAACACTACTGTAAGTGAAAGTGTATGTTGAGTATTATTAAAGAAAGGACTTAGTCTAAACAGAGTCTTAGATGCTGTAATAGCTGTGGGGAGATTAATAAAGCTCTTGGCATCCCAAACGTTGGACTCCACTTCCATGTGGAGCAGCAGAACTGAAAGGGTTGCAAATATCTGTGACATTATGCAAAAGTTAAATCAGGACTCAGAGCAAAATTTTGCAGACTAGCCAGCTCTATTAAATTTCTGAATAGACAATGCTGCCCTTGTTTTTACTTTCTTGTTTCAAACACAACTATGCCTCATAAAAAACTAGTCAATCCAACATCTTCAAACATGCCGTGTTCTGTTCGTATTGCTTTACTAGCTGTTGCCTGTTTGGAGCAATCAGCTTAGGATTGTACATTTGCTTCATATTCTTATAGATTTGTGAGAACATCTATTTCTTTCTCCTCCTGAAGGTATGCATTTGAGGGAGGACACCAGCTGTACTGTATCCAGGAAGGGAAGTTGGAAGGGGAGTCGGCAAGCAGAAGAGAGAGAAAAGACAACCAGAAGGGAATAATTTCTCTTACAATACAGATAGCTTGTCCTAGCAGCAGGATTTAATTACCTTTTTACTCTTAAGAAATTTGGGTGTTTTTGTTTTTTAAATATCCAATAAACTCAAAAATTCTAGAGTACAGAGTGAGTATTTTTCTTTTGAAATCCCTATCTTTATTTATTTTCTACTAAAGAAACATGAAGAAGCTTGAGAATGTATTTAGGGGTGCATCATAGGATGCTAGGTAGAAAATAAATCTCTAGTCAAATTTATTACCCAAACAGATAACCAAGAAATTACTGTTTGTGGGACAAAAACTAGTAAAATTCAGTGATTTTCCAAAGGTTATAGAGCAAATAGAGATTCTTTGAATGCAGCCCAAATTCCTTTGTCTTCTAGTCCTCAGAAAGAGATTAGCCTTGCCTGCTGACAGGGCAGGTTTCTAGCAGCATTTCTATTTAGTCCTTTGCAGTAAGACTGTACTGGACTATGTCAGGGCTCAAGCTTCTTTGACTACATCATTTCTGCCAGTGTACCCCAAAAGACAAGGCAATGCACAGCCAGCTGGTCATTTATTTTTCCATACACTAAACAGCATAAAGGCAAATGTCATACACAGAGCTGACAAAAATAAATCGCACAAAAGCAATGAAGCATAGAGGATCATTTAGTAATAGTGGAAACTTCTAGTCAATACTGACCTTTTCTCCAGTGGCAATATCTCTAGGTGATGAATAACTGCAGACATAGGCACAATGTATATACATCTTTCTGAATCTTTGACTTTCAGCATGGCTTTTGTCTATTTAGCCAATACTTATTCTTCTTCTACTGTATTTGTCTATTAAAAAATAACAAAATGAAGGTTTTTTTTTTTCCCAAAGCTTTACTTTTTTTATTAGCAATTTTAAGACATTTTTTATCTAAAACAAATATCAATGTATGACCTTCTGCAATGTCAGTTTTACATCCTGAGGTGATGAACAGTTTTAAAAATACATCTAGTACCTTTTCTCTCTGTCATAACTGTGCTTCAAAAATGAGAACGTAATATGAATAGCTTTGATAACATTCCTGGAAGAGTATGGTGTAACTTTGAGTTGACTAAGGCTAGGATTTATTAATTTTGTAATAGGATTACTCATGGACATAATAAAGAAACCTAGACATTTACACATGTACAAATCATATCTTATGATATGGGTCTTATGAGAAAGGCCAAACAAGCCTCTAAGTCTCACACTCTTGCACTTGTGTTACATCAATGCACTAATAATGCAGACAAAACTCAATTTAAAAAAGCTACCATACATCTGACAGGTTCTTCTTGAGATCTGTTTCATACTATGAAGCCTTTTTACATAAGTACTTTATATTCACTGAAGTCAAAGGAACTGCTCTTAAAAGTAATGCGATCCTATTAGCCTTATTCAATTTTACCAGCAGCCCTCTTTTAGAAATAAGACTCTGTTTAAAGTTTTAATTGCTTTTATAAAGATTCCTTGTAAAATCTATAGAAAAATTCCTACATTATCAACACAGTATGTTTGAATTCTATACTGGTTCACATATTTCTGAGAAGTATGATAGTGTATCCAGAGCTGGAAGTTCAAGTTCTAAACTGAACAAAAATATAAGCAACTCATGTTGGAAGTCAGTAGTTTTTGATTTAGCCAGTAACAATTTCTTTGTTTCAAATATTATCCCAGTAAAAAGTAATAAGTGATGTTGGAAAATTGACAAAAATTATTGATTTTACTCTTTCAAGAAGGGCTAATTTTGCAGTTACCTTAATCCAGTATAAAAATATATTTGAGTTATATTTTTTCCCACTGTCAGTTCTAAAGCATTTGATATTCATCTTAAAAATGTAAATCTTTAGAAATTTTCTTACATCTTATTCCTGTCCTGCCCATGCTAAATTCAATATAAAGCCATTACTGTTTTCCATTAAATAAATGTTATCACTTCAAATTTGACAAATTGTGCTGTCCATCCTGCTGTTTCACCTTCAAGTCCTTTGGGAACCAATGAGAATAACTTCCCAGCTTCTTGAAGGATGCACTAAAACATTGCGGAAGTGTTATACAAGCATTTATGAGAAGAAGAACTGGGAAAGCACCTTTCAGTCAGGGTATTAAGCCGTGTTCACTTTTTTCCTAAATGAAGTAGACACGGTGATTTGCTTGAACGCTGAACTGAGAAATGTTCCACTGCCCAGGAACACTAGCTGCTGGTATCCCTGATTAAGCATCTGCCCTGCTCTGTGGCATCTTGGCCTATTCCAGCTTCCTCTAAAACTGTTTCAAAGTATTTGCTGACTCTTGACTACACACGTGCTCAACTTATCCATCTGATTTCCTAAGAAGACTGTAACTATTTAAATTGATAACTCAAATAACCTAAACTAATTACAATAGATAATGGTGGCACTCAGGCTTCAACTGGGAACCAAAACAGTTCTAGGAATGCTCTTCAAGGACACTAAGTTTTAACAGTGAGAGAGAAAATTTTTAAACATGCAGCACAATGATTGAATGAAGAACAATGTGTCATGGACAGAACATAGAAAGTGCATGTGTTACAATGACACAAAACGCGTGCAGCTGGTAGCTTTGTTGCTTTACAGTGAAAATCAGAACTAAATGCAAAATGAACGTAATTGCAACAAGATTAAGTAAAAAATGATGGTGATTAAAATAATAATAAAGCAATTTCATCTTTTTGGAATGTCAACATATAGAAACTACTCCATCAATATTAGGGGAACAGTAACAAACCGGCAAATGGAACGTACTGTGATGATGCCTTCCCACTAGTTCGGGCCCAAGCTAGGCATTTTGGCTGTTTGTCCAAACCAATCCTTGTCTCATTTCAGTGTTCCTCCTCCAGTGTTTTCTGGACAACTCTGACCATTACTAAACTACAAGTATGTCTATATACCCTTGCAGAGATAAAACTCACAGTACAATTCTATAATCTTTCTAATAATTATCCTAGTCCTGTATTATAGCATACACTGCACATACATCTAAGTCAAAAATCAAGTGGTAACTCTACAGTAGTATTTTTTTTTCAGAAATTTTAATGTCATAAAACATTGCATCAGCTAAAAATATTATAATTACTGTACATGCCATGGAATGTCTTAACAAAACATATACTGAGAAAGAATTACTTCTATATTAAAAGAATCTATAATTTTGTAGGCTATAACAATATAGAAAGATGTGAAATTTTTATTTCATTTTGTTGAAACTCATGATAGTTTATGCTTTTTTCTTATGTAAAATTTCCTCATATTTTAAGGTTTTAGACATTACTGTTTTAGAGCATTTTATGAACTGTTTGTAGGAAACATTTTTTCAAAAACAAAAAACCCCATGATCACAACTCTTCATGCACTTTCAACAATTAAAGTGAAACTAAACCAAGTGACATCATAACTCACAAAGGGGCTGTCAGAGAGAAGTCAAAGAACATCTACAAATCTAACCAATCACTAAAGAAATGTAGGAATTTTGTTTGTTTGTTTAAAGTTTTGTGCATGATGGCATTACAGGGCATTGTATTTAAGATGGAGAATTTTCCACATCCCTGTTCCTTGGCATGAGTTCTGCCATTACTGCTTCAGCAACTAGCTGGGTGCAAAGAAGGCTTTTTTTGGAATATCAGTCTTCTACTAGTATAAGCAACATCAATATGCACCCCTCAGCTCAAAGTATCTGGTGGCACTTGTTGGGGACCTTCCCACTCTCCATTTCACTTGTTCTGCACCAACCCAGATATAAATCTCTCCTGAAGACAAGTCCTTCTCCTTCGGGAATGAAGTAGGACCCTGGTCCTCATACATTAAAGCTGGCTGAGACCTTTTAATATTCATGTCTGAAAGCAAAATTGATGGTGCTTAGAACAGAAGTTTATTTCAATGGCTCTTAGGTCCTGGAAACCACATAAAATCTTTTCAGGCAAGGTTCTCTAGTGCTTTATTGTCCTACAAAATACTTTCCAAATACTTAAATTTGAGTCCATCCTGTTTCTGCATTAGTCTCCAGCTTGCCTTCTCTGAGCAAGCTATACCCTTCAAAATTAATACTGAGACACAAGTGAATCATCAGACAAGTTTTTAATCAACCAAATGTCATTTACAGCAAAATTTGGGTCATGTAATAAGGCCTCTGGTTCCTCCTAGATAATCTCTACATTATCTTTGTGGACAACCCAGCATTCTCATCTGTTGTCTCTTCTCTGACCTTATGGTAAATATTTATCTTTTTTTGGCAATATTGAGACTTTTTTTTAAGGGCAGAAAAGTTCATACTGATATGGTGGTTTTTGTGAAACTGTCTCAGCAAATCAGTAAATTGGCGTCAGAGAGGTGCAGTTCTTTCTTCTACCATAGAGTTTACGGAACATTATTCTATGGTCAAGGCAGCTGGTGTTCTGCTGGCAGCACCATCTGCTCATTCACATATTTATCTCCATGTCACATCCGTCCTTAAGCCTTGACCTTTGATCAGTGGAACTGACAAAAAAGCCACCTGAGCTCCTGACCCCTTCACCTCCCCATTCTCAGATCCTTACAGTAGCTTTTAATCTTTGTAAACTCATTCCCAGTAGTGTTATTAACACTCACATGGAACATAAGCATAGGATAGTGTTCAGAGGGTTGGAGAAGCCTTAGCAATATTTCAGTAACACCAAGGATTTGGGTTCCTCAGAGGCAGCATGCCTCCCAGAATGTCAAGGCTTCTTAACAGATGGGTCCCATTGTCACACTCATCACCACTGTCATGGACAAATCTTATAATCTTGTCACAGAAATGGTGTTACTTGTTGTTTTTCATTCAACCTAATCCTTTAAATTCTTAACTTCATGAGAATTTCACATTAATCTCTTTCAATCTCTTCCCCTCTGTTACTGTCACTCTTCTAAAATTGTAACTTTTATAATCACAGAAAAAAGAAGCTCCAAAAAATAAATACTGTCTGGTAAGAAACGAATTATATAAATTAAAATGAAACAAAACAAAATGAAAATACATATTCTTTAGAAGACTCAAAGATTTGTCAAGCATGTATATGTTTGTTAATTTCAGGAATTATTTTGCCAACAACAATTAGAAGTATAGTAGAACCAAAGAACACAAACTCATTCATCCTTAGGGGTAAGAGGTTGAAGAGAAGATAAAAGTATTTAGTTATAAACTTCCACTTCAGCTAAATCTCTGGTTGAATTCTTGAAAGAATTCCTAAAACATACTTCTGTAAGAAGTCCAAGTTCACAGAGAAATGAACTTATACAGGTAGAGTGCAGTGCTTCAGTCATCCTTCAGAAACATTTTAAGGGAAACCTAATGTAATATCAAATCAATCTTTTAGTGACATCCTAGTTAGCTGCTGTGAGGATTTTTCCTTTATTTCTTTAATCCTAGAATAAGAAAGCAGGTGGGTTAAGAAAAAATTAGGAAATATATGTGGGATTAAGTTAAAATTATAAAGATTCTATCATACAAATAGTGACTCAATACAGAAAAAAAATCATTATAATTCCTTATTTTTTCTATAATTTTTAGATCTTCTAGGGAGACATAGACTCACTTTGAAAAAGACTAAATAAGAAAGACAATCAGCTTCAATCTAACCTTTCAAAAGATCTCTTATACCTCACTTATTGAATCACCTGAAAGAAAAAGACACTAAATACTAGAAAAATGAAGCTTCATGCAAACCTGTGAAGCAAAAAGCATCTCTATGTAATGAGGAATGCAATAATATTACTAGATCACCCCTGTAAAAAGTAATGGAGATGTTAAAAATAGTAAGCAAACTAAAATGTATTTTATGCCCAACGAGATAAGTCTTTTGCCACAAAATAGTCAGGGATTAGGAGAAGGCAAAAACTTTGTAAAGTTGACTTCTAAATGAGAAATTGAAAATTTTGTGACTGAGGTACACATAACAGAGTGTTCAGTAACTAGAATTTTAAAAAACATCCAGCGCTACTAATTGTATTTCCTCTTAAATGAGTAATGAAGAAGCATCATTGTGCAACTTAGGCAAAATTCAAGTTACCATATGAAAAAGTAGAGGCGTAGTAGTCAATAAAAAGCTCTCTAGAGAAACAAGGAACCCATAAAAATGATTTTCAGAAGACAGGGTTTCCCATGGCAGAATTATGGCTATTAGGAACAAGCCAGAATACAGCAGAGAGGAGAGAGGCTCAGGCCACACCAGTAATATCCAAGATGTGTAAAGAAAAAGTCAGGAGTGTCCATTAAAATGAAAGAATTAGAGAAATCACCTAATAAAGGGCAAGTGCTTCATGCAACCCAGGATTTGCTTTCAAAGTCCACAATGATGAGCAGGTTCGGTTTGTTGATCTTAAATCTGGCAGTGCTGCTATTAAATTTAAACTGGATTCAAGGGCAGAGGTGAATGTGATTTGTAAAGAGACTTTACAAGAGATGATCCCAGGAACCAGATGGAGTGGTTACAGTTAGCGCTCAGTAGCCCTGGGAACACACAAGTTGCCTTGGTTAGTGCAAAGTCTATCTCAGCGACACAGGGAGGGTGTGTGAGTCCGACAAACTCAGCAATATGAGGATTCCAAACGCTGAAATGCCTAACTAAATCACAGTCATTGCGGAGCAGATTAAAAGCAATTGGAAGAAGCTTGGTTTAAATCTGGCCATAATGGTCTAAAATTATGAAACAAGAGATCTTATTTCATGCCTTTTGCTTATGCATTTTTGCTTACCTGGCTAAAGAACATGGCAAACACCAAAGCAGCAGTCATTGCTAAACTGACTGTGCAATGTGACCTTACAGAGCTGATGCTAGTCAACACTTAGCTAAGCCATATTTACGTTTCTTGACAGCATTAAAATGTGTCAAGAGTAATACACTGTTAACAAATAACTGCAGTATTTCAAGATGTCCAAACTCACTGAAACGCTGCAGCTAAAGGCTTCCAAACATTACAGAGGAATTTTTTGACTCCTAAGACACACTATAACATATTTCACAGATTGACATTTCTCTGGGTATGTTACCAGGTCTACCACATCTTCATCTCACTATCAGGGTGTTTAACTTTGGGATTGATGAGTCAGACTGGTTTCAGCATTATTCAACACAAAAAGCAGTATGAGCCCCCTTTTTCACTTACCACTGCTACCTTTGCAAAGGTAGGGGCATTGTTTGAGTTGTTTTACTCCATTCTAAGGCAGAGCATTCTGCTGCGCCTGCTAAGAGTAATATGCTACCTGACCAAGGAGAACTGATTTGGGTAGCTGCAGCTCCTCAAACCAATAACCCATGGCATGCAAAAGAGGTAACACACATGGGCCATTGTCACTGTCAATGTAATATTGAACAATTAATTGAAAATTAATATGATAAAATATCACATGAATCCCAATTCATTCAGTTTTGCAAGTTAAGCAACCAGTACAAATTCTCTAGAAATATTTCATTTGCTCATTTCTCAAGGCTTGAGAGGTAACTAATGTCTGACAAAACACAAATATATTGAGAATCTGCATTTTTTGCAATCTTTCATTTTCTGCTAGCTTTGCATTCACAGGGCAGTGTAAGAAGGGTTTAATCACAAACCTGCTCTAAATAAAAGAAGAACTTATAAGCTTGTGCTTCCAAACAATATTTTTCAATGTCTTTGTAGTTTGACAGACCCATCACACAATTCATAAAACCATAAAATCATAGAACGTTAAAGGGTTTGGAAGGGACCTTAAAGATCATCTAGTCCTAACCCCACCTGCCATGGGCAGGGACATCTCTCACTAGACAGAGTTCCTCAAAGTCTCATCCAATCTGGCCTTGAACACTGCCAGGGTTGGGGCATCCACAACCTCCCCAGGCAACCTGTTCCAATATCTCACCACCCTCAGTGAAGAATTTCTTCCTTATTTCCTTTCTTTCACTTTGTACCCATTACTCCTTGTCCTATCAACTATAGTTCCTGACAAAGAGTCTCTCCACAGGCCCCCTTCAGATACTGGAAGGTTGCTATGAGGTCTCCACACAACCTTCTCTTCTCCAGGTTAAACAGTCCCAACTTCCTCAGCCTGAAATATGCTTTAGCTGTTCCAACACTAAAATCAGCTTTGCAAATAACAAATTTTTAATGACATATTCTCTCACCTTTGTTAAAAGCTGAAAGTTGTTTTTAAAAGCTGAATATCATTTGAATAAGACCTGAGTTTACATTCATCTCTAAAAAAAAAATTGTATTGCACCTTTATGATGACCATCATGGAATTAAAAAAAAACCAAATAATCAAAAAAATAAAGTAGGAGATTGTTGAACTTTGTCAGCTTCAAGCTGCACTTACATCTACTGAAGGTGTTTCCATGAGTTGTTTATGCCATGTGTTTTTTCCCCCCCAATTTCCTTGATAGTCAAGATGTCACTGTTTGTCTTACTGTTGTTTCAAAAGTAATTAGTAAGAGAGGATGCAGAATCCCCATTCTTCATTATCTCCAAAACAAGAAAGGGCAAGGCCCTGAGCAACCCGTCATTTATGACAGAGATGTTCTAGAGATTTTGAGGTTAGCTAAGAGAACAAGTGCATCTCCCAGATAAAGTTTGATAACAGCCACTGAAAACACTGATTATATTGTTTGACCTCAAGTTTCCCAGTATTTGTATATATAATTTTGAAATAAAAGGTTAAATTTCTTGTTATTGGTTCCAAATATTTTATAAAGTTACTTACAAACGCTACAAAATCACATATAAAATAAAAGTGGGATCATCCTAGGATTTTATTAAAGTATGAAGTATTCTGTATTCTCTATAAGTGATTGGGAAAAAAAACCCATATAGTTTAAGCTGAGTCAGCCTTGTGCTTTTTGAGTTTATAATGTTCCTGCTACACCACTCTCCAGACTTCTCGTATTCATTCACATTCCTGTTTTGCAGATGAATTTTTCAGTGTGATGTATTTAGCTAAACTGAACATAAATTACCGTCTTAATGGCACTTTTCAAGCTGCAAATATGAGTGATAGCTGTCAATTTAATACTCTTCTGTGTGCTTGCTACAATTTATTGTGGCTAGCATGGCTCTTGTGTAAAAAAGCCATAAGGTTTTCTGTTCTTCAGAACTGTATTTTGTACATAATAATTGAAATGAGATACAGCTACAGATACACTTTATATTTAAAAACTAATATTGCTTTGCTGACAAGGAACTCCTTATTGAAATCAGCACTAAATTCATTTATACATATATTATTTTAATGTATTTATCTTTTATTGGAAAGGCATCTTAAATCTAAATCCACAGCAATGAGCAGTGAAGAGAAACATGTTTTCAGTGCGTCCTGTATGACTAAGAAAAGTAACCGAGACAAGCTCCTTACAACAAAAGTGATGAACAGAGATCCACTGCAAAGCAAAACAAAAAACCCTTCAAGTTCAGGAAAGAAGATGAGGGAAATTAACACAATCTTCATATAAATCTTCAGATAAATGAAAAAATACAGGGTTCATTCAGTAGCACATCATTACAGTGTTAGGGTAACAGCCATTCATGAAGCAACTTTAGCCAATTTGATATCCTTTGTGACAACAGGTATTTCCCTCAAAGCACAAAAAATGCATGGGGATCTGTTCTGTCTACAAATATGATTCAATAAACACCAAGCAAGAACAGTTGTCCCTAAGTGCTCTGAGAGAACAGTTAGCACTCACCATTTTTTTTCTTATAAATTCCCATTTTATGATTTACAGTCTAACTGTAAATCAGGCATGTTCACTGAAAGTCTGAAATATTTATATTTCAAGCAAGTATTGCAACATATCTTAGAAAAGAAATTTGAAATATTAATTTGAATGTTTGCAAATAGCTACTAATACTGGAACTAATACTAGAAATTGATGTCAGCAAAGAAATTAATTAACCAGATGATCAGCTTCTTTTTGTATCTATACTCTTCTGTCCACAGTCTTCCTCCTCTACCTTTGACTTACATAGAAATGACAGCGTGGAAATTCCAGCCTACCAACATCTACTAACAACTCTTCAGTCTGAACCATTTAAATCAGGGAACATTTTCTAAAGAAAATAATAAAATTATTAAAAATATGTTGACTAATCATTACTAATCAGCAAAGTCAGAGTCACTTTTAAGCTTTGGCAATTTTGAACCTAATGCACCATATATTCCTGGACAGCTTGTGAAACAGACAAGCAAACTCTATTTGCCGTACAAATATATCTGCACACAAATACAAAGAAAAATTTGTGTGTAGTATATTTGCCTAACTCACCCGAAAAATGACGGTCCACCATTTCCAAAGTTCATCTTTCACTGAGAAGAAACAGACCTGCTGAATGCAGTTTATTATTAAGTAACATGAATAAATCACCATCACAGGTGAGGAATTGGGCATAGAGAGCATTCATAAATTCTTTAGTTTCTGTGCCACACAGCACTCTCAGCAAATGCTTAGAGCAATGCATCTATCAAATATTAATCTATGCTCCTGCCAGCACCTTGAGTAGCAGAAAGGATATTAGGCACAATCCAAAGGGGACACAGTAGTTTGTTTCTTGCACACCGTCCCTATTTCAAAGCTCACATTCTCATTGTTCTCTCTGGTGATTTCTTTACCCTCCCAAGTGCTGCATTGCCACCAGCGGGCTAACAGCCAGTGTTTTGGCCCCAAGGCTTTCCTCAAGGAGGTTGGCAGAGATTCAGACAATGACAATACAATACCTGTAATAAAAAAAGCAGAAATATAGAACGTGGGTGTTTTGTGAGTTTTGTTTTGTTTGGTTTTGTTTTCTTTTGTGTTTTGGTTTTTTGTACTGCAAAAAGCTTTCACTGGATTGTTTTTTTTCTATGAAGTGAAAACTTTTGAGTGTATTCTGGTTTTAGATGCAAAAAAGCCAAGTTGTACAGAAGTACAAGCCGCAAAACCCAGAATAATCAATACTGTTCAATATATACCAAATTTGCTTTATTTCACAATTTTCATCATCCAGTCATTGTGTCTTGTAATCCAATGTTGTATAAAATATTTATTTGAAGTTATGTAAAGAAAAAATGAATGGCTATTTTGAATTACACTGTATAGAACACTTCAACCAATTATTATGACAACTTACCTATTCACCTGTTCATGTGATATATTATTTTTGCTCAGGTTTACTGAACCATAATGGCAAATATAATTGAAAAAGTCCAACTTGCAGAGAAATTTTTCTATATGAGCTTTTATAAATATTATCCATTTATGTAAAAGGGAAACCAAATCTCAAAATGTAAGCAGCTATTCTAGTGAGAAAGAAGTACCAGGAAATTTTGGAGTTTATGATCAAGTTAACAAAATCTAAATGTTTATTAGGTAAGTTAGGTTATCCAAAGGCACATCCCCAAACTGAAGATATCTGATGCTTTGAAACAGTTAAGTGTTTGTACTAAGTCGGATATTTATATTCATTAAAAATACAGAATTTAAATAATGGGATACTGCACTTTAAAATAGAAAATACCCCAAATCTGGTGCACACATAGCTTTCACCAAGAGTTTCAATCACGAAAATCTTGATTTGTGTGATCAGGCCACTGACATAAATCCAGCAACTTAATTATTTTAAGTTAGCATAACAAAAGGGTTAACAAATCTTCAGTGTGAACTATCCAATTAAAATAAAGGAAAGAAAAGCTCCTATGTCTTACTTTTTACTTCCAGCATTGGTTTTCAATGTAAATGATTCCAATGATATCTAAATTTATTTTCAATTATTTTGATTACTACCTAAAGAAAATAAAATGCTGTAGTTAAATAGGATAAAATGGTATGACTTCATACGCAATGAAATTTAGATGAAGTTAAGGTACTTGGCACAACAACAATTTCTCTTAGATGGCTCTATGTCTTCAAGAAAAAAAAACCCTCTAAATTCTGTATGGAGGAGATAATGTAGCAATATTAAGATGTAGGATAGTTTATTACCTAAACAGTATGTACAAATTCTAAACATGAAAATAGTGAGTAGAAGAAATCAGACTCTATTTACATTTACATTTTTTTATAATTTTTTTTTTTACAAGAAGTGTATTTTTTTATGTAAATAACAGGACAAACATGTAAGACCAATCTTTTGTGTATTACAGACGTAAATAAATATTGACTTTAAATGACTGTTATAGGAACATAATTTCTACAGCCAATTTGGGTAACAGAGAAGCAGTTCTGTTACCTCTACTACAATATAATTAAGTAAAAAGGAAAAATTTTACATATATAGCTCTGTTAATTACTTTGTAAATTGTACCTTACTAATATATTCAGTAGAGGTAATACAGTCGTTACATTTCATGCCCACAACTGAACAATGAGTTTTGGCATGCAAACCCATATATAATCATCAACATCTGCAGGTATTCATTTACATTTTTTTTAAATAAAGGGTTTCCTTAATTATTTAAAACTACATGCAACAGCTTATTAGCATTATATTCCCAGTTAAAATGCACAAGTTTGCATAACATTATTTTTAGTAATTGATGTTCACAGGTACTGATCAAAAGGGTAGGAACATACTTGGCACATGGAATAAGAAAATGAATTAATAAATAACTCAATATCACAATGACATTTACATATACACAAAGAAAAATAAAGTTTTTCATGTTGTTGTACACAACTTTAGAACTGTCTGGTTCCCTCACATTGTTCTACAAGGCCCAGATTTAAGAGAGCCTTCAAGCAAACTTTGACATCCATGCTTGATTTGAAGCATCACTAAAGCTCATTCTTAGCTGCACAGGTTTACTTCCATTCCACCGGCTTCTTTTGTGCATATGGAACTTTCCTCTTCTGCATACCTTCCTAAATCGGGACCTGCTACTTTGAAACTCTCCCTGACTCCAGCTGAGAGCATGGAAATGAAAGTATTGTGGAATAAATTGACTCAGTATTAAGGTTTCTATACAGTTCTGCTAATACCAAGGGTAAAATTCTCATTCACATTAGCAATGAGCATTTCTTTGACTTCGTGTGTGACCACGTCAAATATTAATGTTATCATTGCCACACCATGCCCTCAGCTCTTGCTGAAGCTGTTAAGTTGAGGATGTTCAGCACTTCAGAAATCAGACTTCTTGATTATCGCCTGTGTGCTATATTCCTAATGAATATTCAAGATGATATGCATGCATAATACAGCACAAGTTCTGTCTTATTCTCTCCTGCTCTATAAACAACTCAAAAATGGTCAAAAAAGATATAACAAGAACAAACCATTTTCTTCTTAAACAAAAATCACCAACAGACAAACAAACAAGAAAATCTACTTCACAAAGCAGTTAGCAAAAATAGCATAATCTTATAATTCTCCTTTTAGAAATAAACAAAATGCATCTGAAATTTAGAAATAAACAAAATCCATCAGAATAGTACCTAGCAAATAATACATTAGTGTAAAGGTGCAGAGTATCTAAAAAGTTCCAATATCTCTAATAATATCCCAATATTAGCTCTGTATCACACAAAATCATTAGAGAAAATAGTGAATCAAGTAGCAAACTGCAATTCCATTACTGAATTAAATGCTTAATGTGGCTTACTAAATTAGGACAATATCCTGTACAATTCAGCAAACAAGACTTTAGAATTAGGCACTAAAAACTTCAAATCTTTACTGCTAAATTAAAAAAATAATCAAGACATCACAGTTGGGAATTTAACATCCATTCATGAGCTTTGTTGACTTTGTATTTTTCATTTTTGCTTTGGAGGGTGATTTGAAAGGTGAATTGATAAGATCATTTGTAGAAGGAAAAAAATATTTTACATCTTAGTGGGCTCTATATAATACATTTGTTCAATATATTTCTACTTTATCAACTTTTTTTTTAATTAATCTACTTCAAAAGGGAAAACTTCTTGATATTCTTCAAAAGTACCCTGTTACTTTGAACAGATGAATGCTTCAGAGAGACTGGCATCAGCAAACAGTAACCATTTTGATTCATTTCAGAAGGATGAAGCTTTCCCTCAGCAACTGAGTCTAAGGGTGTGATGACTCAGGGCTCCCAAGTTCCCGTTTATATCCACTTCAGATCTGGCATCATTGTAATAAAAACCAACATTCCTGTCCCATGCTTTACCACGTCAGTACAAACGAAACCTAATTTCATTAACATTAATCAAGTCACGGCAGATTTGATCCAGCACAACTAGAACAGACTGTGATTGAAAGGTTTGGACAGAATTCTTCAGAGAAGCCTGAGGTAATTACTTTCCCTGATCCTGCTGATCCAGCAAATACCAGGAAGATCACTTCTAGACTCATCTACGCCCTGTGCAATCCAAATGTGGAAGCAGTGCTGCACACCAGTCCAATTCAAATTTTGTTTTCTTTGTAAAGACTTATACACATGAAACATTTCCATCCTGACAAAAATCTCTCAGGTTCTGGTCTTCTGCCAAAACTGAAAATAAACCTTTATACTACAGATTTTTTTAAAGAAGAGTTGATGTGTTTATTTGCTAATGTATTTTGGGAGATTACAAAATAAAAGAGGAAGGAATTAAGAGCACCATAGCCTTTAACATTTTTAAACTACTGCTAAAGGCCCAAACCATGTAGCAATAAAAAAATGTATGGAAAAGTTCTTGGTCACTAAGTGAATATCAAAAACGACCAGCAGCAAAATAGAAAGAGAATGGAAAAGAGCCCTTTAAAACCAAAGGTAGAAATGTAGAAAAACTGGGATGAGCAAGTGATCAGAAATTAATACTGTTTCTTTACGGTATTAATCCACATGAAACAAAAAGCTACAAACTTCAGTATAGACAAGCTGAGTATTTTGTGAATATTCTTCTTTAACAAACATAGCTCTGATGCTGAGTTTCATGTATGTATTTATTTTCTTCCACAAAACAGCTTGTTATGGAGAGAAGGAAAATATATTTACCACTAATGTCTGAGCTCCTCTCACTGATATCTGAGATAAATATGAAGTACAGATAAGTCTGCAGAATTTGCCCGTAGAAAAAGTGGCCACTTTGTCAAGTTGGACTCGACTGTCTGAGGTATGTCAGCCTCATGTGATGATTCAGGGAGCAATGAAAACGGTGCCAAAGAATGCAGGACCACTTTGAACATCCTGAACATTAAAAGCTGATTACGGGTATTTGCATGGATGTTTATTGGCAGATATTTTCCACCCTCTCAATAATAAATCCAAGCAGTTTCTGTTTACTATCGAGATATGTCTCTCTGTGTGACAAATTATTCTAGACAGCTTATATTGCACAATAAGGCAATATGAATTCCCTTATGGTTAAAAAGGGCACCCTTCTGTCTAAATTTGAAAAATGCATTCAAATAAACTATAAGCCAATGTTTTCCAGATGCCAGAATATTGTCACATAATTCTTTCTGTAAGCAGAACAGCAAAATAGAGCCAATACATCCATCCTTCTGTTCTGAAGTTCCACAGGGAAAAGAAATATGTGCATCAAAATTCAAAGCCAAAAAGTAGCTCTACAGCTACTTGAATAATAAATGTGCCTCAGAATTTCAGTTTCTAAAATGTCAATGCTAACTATTCATACTTTTAATTAGAAAACTGGTGGGTTTTTCAAGATAATCTTATGCCCTGAAATATTATATATCAAAAAAATGTAAAGTGGACTTTAAAAGTCATTCTTCCAGGACCTATCACTTAATTGCATTCATTGCCATCAACTTTAAACAATTATATTAATCGCCATTTGTTTCTATACAATGGTATATCTACCCTGTATATCCTTTAGCTATTAACTATATTAATAGAAGATTTATGTGATAGAATATTACCACTTTAGACCAGATGGGTATACAAATGTATCATTATCTTCTCCATGGTGACACTGCAATTATTAAATACTGGATACTTTAGGGTTTCTGCTACTGGTATTTATTTTACTTATGTCCTTATTTCAGACATATGGAGAACTTCTTTAATAGCAAAATACACTAGGGCTTAAACTGGTGACAGGCAGGGCTTTAAGTAAAATAGATCATTTAAATCCACTGATGAGAAGCTGACCTCTTTCAAAAGTATGTATACATTACAGGACTACCTTGCAAATATTAACATTGAATTTACTAAGAGAAAAAGCTGTACACACTGCACTGTTTCAATCTACTTTAAACACAGAATATGAAAACATTATAATGAACACACTTCTAATTTTCTCACAGGTGTTGAGATGGATGTGATCTTCAGTTTGCTGAACGGTGGTGGTAATGAAGTGATACTTGCTGTATGATTCATCCTGGTCACGGTGCAAATATAACTTTTCATGAATAAACTACAGAGAAGTAGATACAGATCGTACAGGATGGTAACTTCCACTGGAAAACTGGGTTCATTGCTCCTACAGATGTGCCTTTTCCCAGACCTCATTTGGGAGCTCAGTTTTTTCCATTCAGTTATTGGTATCTGAAACAGTCTAATATTTCTCAGGGGGTGGCTTGTAGTGATGTGCATGATGTTGCTTCAGATGAGGTCCTAATCAAAAATAACAGGAAAATATGCACATATCAAACCTTGCATATGTAATGCCAACATTTAGCCATACTTAAAAGGCTTTGTGAGACCTTCAGTTTGCAGTCCTTCAGCTTGTAAGTGAAATACCTGTGCTGACAACTATGTGCATGTTCAGTCCAGAGAACTATAGTGGGGCTGTGAAAGGACAAAAAGATTCAAGCAGATGAGTCTTGAACTAATTAATTACATTCTTTACTTGGCTTCTCAATACTGAGATGCATTTTTCAGAAACATATGAAGTGCTGGAAATGGCCATGAAGAGATTTCCTTATTCTTTAGTAATACAATCAGGCTCTAGCCATGCTGGACTGAGCAAACCCAGAAAAATCTAATCTTGAAAGCTAAGGAATGCCAGGCCTACACAGCACCTGGAGGAGAGACCAACTTTGAATCCCAAGTGCTACAGGCATAAGCCAAAGGCGAACTCTGACCTCCAGGGACATGTGCACTTATCAGACCAAAATCACCCCGGGCCTGCCCGGCACTTCTGGGGACTCCAGATAACCTCGAGCCAATCACACGACCCATTCAAATGCCTGCCCAGTGATTCTGTGAAAGAGCTGTGGTTGAATGAATGGCAAATTGTCAGACCACAGAAACTGAGTGAGAGAAAGACTGCGTTTGCTTCCATCATTGCTGATGGATAGCTGTGGAGGAAAAAAAAGCCAGTATTTTCCCCACAGCTTAAGTTTATGGAATGCTACTGGAATCAATATGACTCTAAGGCTTGAAAAAACTGTTTACATGTGGAGGAGTGAAGTTTTTAGTTATTTAGGAATGTAGTTAGGTCACGTAGAAAGAAAATTAGAGAGACGAAGGTACAATTTGAACTTAATCTTGCCACTTCTGTTAAGGATAACAAAAAATATTTCTACAGATACATCAATAGCAAAAGGAGGGGCAAGGAAAACCTCCATTCTTTGCTGGACATGGTGGGGAACATAGTTACCAAAGATGAGGACAAGGCTGAGGTATTTAACACCTTCTTTACCTCAGTCTTCAACAGTAAGACTGGTTGTCCTGAGGACAGCTGGCTTCTGGAGCTTTTAGACAGAGATAAGAAGCTGAATAGGCCCCCCGTAACCCAGGAGGGAACAGTTAGCAACCTGCTGAGCCACTTGGATCCTCACAAGTCTATGGGACCACATGGGATCCACCCAAGGGTGATGAGGCAGCTGGCAAGAGCTCTCCAAGCTGCTCTCCATCATTTACCAACAGTCCTGGCTCACTGGGGAGGTCCCAGATGACTGGAAGTTGGCGAATGTCACGCCCATACACAAAAACGGACGGAAGGAGGACCCGGGAAACTACAGGACCTCGGTGCCTGGCAAGGTCATGGAGCAGATCATCCTAAGTGCAACCACACAGCACCTACAGGATGGACAAGGGATCAGACCCAGTCTGTCTGACCAACCTGATCTCCTTTTATGATCAGGTGACCCACCTGGTGGATGAGGGGAAGGCTGTGGATGTGGTCT
>VZRE01014646.1:121346-148097 GCA_013396775.1 Cephalopterus ornatus
ACACCAAGCTGGGAGGGAGTGTTGATCAGTTGGAAGGCAGGAGGGCTCTGCAAAGGGACCTGGGCAGACTGGAGAGTTGGGCTTGATTCCAATGGGATAAGGTTCAACAAGGCCAAGTGCCGGGTCCTGCACTTTGGCCACAACAACCCCCTGCAGCGCTACAGGCTGGGCACAGAGTGGCTGGAGAGCAGCCAGGCAGAAAGGGACCTGGGAGTTTGAATCGACAGGAAGCTGAACATGAGCCAGCAGTGTGTCCAGGTGGCCAAGAAGGCCAATGGCATCCTGGTCTGGATCAGCAACAGTGTGGCCAACGTGACCAGGGAAGTGATTCTTCCCCTGTACTCAGCCCTGGTGAGGCTACACCTGGAGTACTGTGTCCAGTTCTGGGCCCCTCAGTTCAGGAAGGATATTGAGGTGTTGGAGCAGGTCCAGAGAAGAGCAACCAGGATGGTGAAGGACTCAAGCACAAGTCCTGTGAGGAGAGGCTGAGGGAGCTGTGGTTGTTTAGCCTGGAAAAGAAGAGGCTCAGGGGAGACCTCATCACTCTCTACAACTCCCTGAAAGGAGGTTGTAGCCAGGTGGGGGATGGTCTCTTTTCCCAGGCAGCTATCAGTAAGACAAGAGGGCACGGTCTTGAGCTCTGCCAGGGGAGGTTTAGGTTGGATATTAGGAAGAAATTCTTTACAGAGAGGGTAATCAGGCATTGGAATGGGCTGCCTAGGGAAGTGGTGGATTCTCCATCCCTGGAGGTTTTTAAGATGAGACTGGATGTGGCACTTAGTGCCATGGTCTAGTAACCACGGTGGTGTTGGATCAAGGGTTGGACTTGATGATGTCAGAGGTTCTTTCCAAGCCGGCTGATTCTATGATTCTATGTCACCACATGTCAGAACAGTGTAGTACTTACTGTGGGGTGAAAACGGAGGAAGGTCAGGTGTTCGGAATGATTTAATCGTAGCTGGCCCTTCCCCACCAGTCGTCAGCACTTGAACTTCCAAGCGGTACAGCATCGATGGCCTCAGATTGGGCACAGTGAGTACATAATGATTCTAAAATTAAATACATCGCTTTAATTCTCAGAGCATCTAAAAATAAAACATGGTTGCTGTACTTGCACACATCAGAGGTTTAAACAGGTTCTATCACTCTCAGCATTCACAAATCACTTTCTTAGAATTCCGTTAAAAGGATTTAATGTATGCATCACTTTGTTGAGAGCGTTTGTTTTGAATTTTTTGCTTGCCATTCCCTTTGAACAGACTTTTTCATGATAATATTATAGTTTCATGTCTGGAAAATTGTTCCAGAGACTGTTGTGGAAAGTGGATGGTGTGCTCATCACTAAAAGCTGAATAAGAATGTAACTTCTCAACATTCTTTGTAACAAACGTTTATGTAATGAACATTCATTACATAAACTTGTTTTTATTTTGGATTTGCATGTGAATTCTACTAATTGGTAATTTAATTAGTGGCTGGCCTGGACCCCCTTCTGTGGCTAGTGAAAAAAAAGGGTGATCAAACTGATTTCAGATTTGTCCCAATTGCATGGTAAGAATTTGTCTTTTTAAGGCCATTTCTGGCATACTACTCCATACTTTTCGCTACTTCACTACTCCATACCTTTCATGGTCACTTAGACCTGTGCAAAATAATTTCAGAATAATTTCACAGAATGTCCCAGATGGTTAAAGACTGGCAGGTATTACAGAATCAGAAGTTATTCATCTAAATCAAAATCTAAACTATAAATTAAGACATCACCTGTAGTAAGCTGTTACAAATCACTCATTCCAAGCTGAAAAGGCCCAGTCCCTGGAAGGGGACAGTTGGAGCAGTGATGCCAGACAGTACGGGCACAGTGTGCTCCTGTGACCTGCCAGGCTGGTCTGGCCAGGAATTTGCAGGACAAGTTATTCTGGTTGGCACTGTATCTGCGCCATCCCGGGAAACCAAAGTGAGCCGTGGGAATAACATAATTTGCTGTTACTAACAGAGTACAAAGAGGAAAGGACAGAGAGAAAAAGTGGGGGGAAACGTGTAGCTTTACTGGCAAATTAGCATGGATTCTGAGAGGGGGCTGTTCCACCTCGTATAAATACTGAACAGGTAAGAAAAAGAGAGAAGAGTATATACATTGCACTCATACACTCTGCTCATTCAGGTGCTCCTCCAGCAGTCAGGACCTGTGCATTTCAGCCCTAGTTGTGTAAATGCTACATTTTTAGTGAGAATGAATGACCCTCACCATAAAATACCCTACATTTTGGTGCTTTCTGAGAGGTAGAAAATACTGTTTGAACTCAAAACAAAGTTTTCTACAAGTTAATATTGTGTGCCATAGACAGATAGACATAGTGAAAGATAATTAAAGGAATCTCCAGGCTCTACAGTAGAGAAACTAGAGGAAAACAGGTAAAAAACTAAAGCCCAACATAATGAAAAAGAATGTTTTAAATTAAATTTCATATATATTTTGGATTTAACCGAACCAAAAGCCTACAAACAGGAATAGAAATTCTAAACAAAACATACACCTGCTCCTAAAAAACAAAGATGAAAACCAAAGTGAAGATCAACATCTCATGGTCTGTTTACTCTGGCAGAGCTGGGAGGAACTGAAATAGCAAAGGCCATCTTAAAGAAAATAGGGGGAAGAATTAAGATTGTTAATGCTCACACTGTTAAAAAACAGTGAAATCTAGTTCTCCTTAAAATTATTTGTCCATCAGATAATGGTGCATACTGGCAGAGGTTGAACTGGTTTTTATTTTTCCTAGAGTAATGAGTGACTCAAAGGAAGAGAAAATTCTCTTAAATTCATCAACAGGGACAACAAATAATTAGTAAAACTATAGTGCTGGCCAAGTTGAACAGCTTGATCATGAAAAGAAAATAAAAACTATCTATTGCTACACAGATGATCTCTTCTTCCTTTCAGGCACTTGTCAGATGACGATTGCCAATTTGAAAACTGTGCACACCAAAATATTTGACTTGTCATCAAGAAGAGTACCTGTACTTTGTATCTCCACCAAAGCAGGAAAATTCCTGCTCCAACTTGCTTGTAGAGCCAGAGTGTTTGCCATCTGCATCACCACTAAACACTAAAAATGAGCCCCATACATACACAGACTTACGAAGCCACTAGAAAAAGGTAACAGATAACTTACTGCTGGCAGTATCTGTGACTGCGAAATGATGCTGTTGGGTAAACTGTTCTGCCGGCTTTCTGTGGTCACTTCTGCCCAAGTGACTTGAAACCCTGTCATGGGCTGGTGAAGGTCTGCTTTAGATATCTTCCAGGAAAAATGACCAGTGATGTTACCTTCCTGAACAATGAAAGACGCAGATAGATTCTCGGGTTTGGCCAACACTTTGGGTAGAACTGGCACTAAAAATTTGGAAAGCAAAAAAGATAAGCTAAACTTTGAGAGATAATCTTCAAGAACATTGACTCAGTTTACCAAATCAAGGTCAGTCAGAGATCTCTTTTTGGTGTTTCTGATCCTGACAGGATCCAGTCAGCTTCCTGGCATCACGTTTTCAGTGTGATGAAGCTATCTTTGGTAAATTCCACTGGCATTCTGGGCCAAATTCAAACTTCATATCAAATGCTATCAGCTGCAGGCACAGAAAGGAAAGCCTATGGCATGTAAAAATCTAAGTGCCTCATTCACAGGCAGCCACCCTCCTGCTCCTCATATTTCAGAATACCTGAGCTCCAACTGAGTTTTGGGACCACAAGAAAACCCACAGGATAGCATAGAATTCCATAATTCACCCAAAAAGTAAAATTCATGCTCTAAAACTGTAGTATAAGTTAATAGCGGCACTCTGACTGCGGGAAAGATATACCTGAGCTGTAGTTGCCCAGGAAGGTTGTAATGCTGGAAACTGTCAGGAGGGGCGGTAAGGAAATGGCAGTGGTGGCCAGCAGGACTCTGGGTGACCCATGGAGCATGAGGGTACCCTTGGCAACAGGAGGGACTCAACGTAATTGGGCTACCCTCTAACTAAAGAGAAAGGTATCTAGTCTTGGCAGTGAATAGCCACGCGGCCATGGGCTGACCTAGGGCTAGCTGACCCCAGAAGTCCTTTCCAACCAGTATCTCCATAATTCTGCAGTTTCCATAACCCTCTAGCTATTCATTGTGACAATGCTGTAAAAGGTATGAGTGCCTGTATTTGTTATTTGAGAGCAGAATTAACCTAAACAAAAAAAACCTGAAAAAGCAGCTTATATCAGCACCAAAATATTGAAAAGATAGGTCATGCCAGCACAATTATGTTTACAGTTATCATCCATCATAATAATACGTATAACTGAGAAACTGTTCTTCCTTACAAAAATAAAAACTGTCATTACAAATGTCATCAAATATTTATAAAAAATCCAATAAAATTACACTAAATTGACAAAACAGTAATATACTAGCCCAAATCAATACTGCTCTGTATTTCAGTTGATTTTTCATATAAGCATTGGTTATATTTCTATTTGTTCTAAATCTTTAATTTCCTGTTTTAGAATTGCTTTTAAAGACTCTTTTGGTGATTATAAATGCATTTGGAACTCTTTGACTAGTTCTCCAGATTATGCCTTACCTCCTTCAGCAGGACAATTAAAGTGCTTGTGCTTTTTTTCTTTAAATGCAGAGCAAGGTGGAGTAACAAAGAAAGTGCTCTCAGCCTTAAAACGCCCTTTAGATTTTGCAGGCAGAACAGTTACTTTGTATTTGCATGAAAATGACAGGTCCTTCAGAATAATGTAGTTTTCCTACAATAAGAAAAACAAAAAGATCATATGCTGGAAATGGAGCTCTAGGGGAAAAAAAAAAAAGAAGAAGAAGAAGAAGAAGAAATTGAGGAAAAAGATTGGCAAAAGATGAAAAGTTTTCTCCAAAAAAATATTTTCCTGGTATGCTTAACACATGCCAACATGGTTTTTACTTAGAGAAGAAAGCAAACATTGCCAATGTTATGATTATTTTCAGTAGTAAAGTATATTAGCACAGTATTTGAATATGTCCTTCAATTCTACACAGTTCCTTCGCCACACTTCATCAAAGCAACTGGCTTCTAATATTTAGAACAGTCTCTCTGAGTGATGGCAGTGGGGGTAGCAATGTGAGATATAAATGCTAATTGAATTAAATAAATGTAAGTTAAGCTGCTGTAAATGACAGGCTTCATCTATGTTTAACTTTTTAAAAGCACATTCAAAGTTCAGCATGGCATTATGGATGCATTTTTTTCCACTTCAGTACTTTAACTACTTCTATATTCTTATAAGGAAGAAAAGCTCCACAGCTAAACTACACACCACAAGTCTCTGCTTAAGGACAATGAGTGGAGAAGAAAACTTTACACAAAGTGTAAGTGTCCTGACAAATTCTTACTGTTGTTTGAAGTACTTTTGAAAATCACAGTCTGAAAGCTTTAGCACAAATCATATATGGGAAAAAAAAATTCTGGTTTGGTTGGTTTTTTTCCTGGGAAAATGTCCAATAATACCTTACTGGCTAAGGTCAAAAGACTTTCACTACCTTTTAAGTCTTTAATTCCCTTCAGAATGACTAATTTCCCGTGCTCTTCTGCATAACTCCCTCTTTTTTCTAACTGCAAACTGGATTTGCATCTAACCTTCACCTGGAAGGTCATTTTTGATGGAACATACAGACTGAGCTGAGAATGGACTTGACTCCCTGCCGTCCTCCTGCAGGGAGAGTGCTCCAACAGGCTTCATGTCTCCTTACAATTGTGACAGGGCTATTTTTATTTATTGTGGCAGGCCCTAAATGCTCAACACTGAAACCTTAAGGGCTTTACCCTCCTTGACCTATACATACCCAGTACTAAACCTTTTGTAGTATCCACCCTCTTCTGTTTGATTTTAATTATTTTCTTCCTCAAAAGAAACACAGTTTCCCAAAGTAGTTTGGATGAATTACCATAAAATGATTGAAAGGTAATAAATTAATTAATCCCACAATGCATTTGGACAGATGTATGAACAGTCTTTCCTGACCTCTAGTGGAAATAAACTTCTTAAATGTTAACTTTCTCTTATCTCCAATGTGCATAATCTTGAAATACTGGGAATGAACATCATAACATGTCACAATCATTTTTTAAATCCACGTCTAATATCTGCTACGCTAACCCCATGAAGCATTAAGTATTACGAGCTAACAGCACCCTGTGTGAGAAATTATATCTTTTGATTTACTCTACTTTTGCATGTCATTAACTCTCCATAATTGATGTGGTACAATAGATCGGGGTAAGAAGGAAAGGTGAATTGTGATTTTGTCCATTCTCCATAATGCCTAAATCAATTGTGATGCACCAATCACATTACTATGTTCAAATAATGTGTTACAAAAACACATAACACTACATTGCCAACAAATTGAGAACAAAGAAGTGCCATGCAATATATATTTGGGCTACATGTACTTACATGGAGCTTTTCTTCTTATCTGATATCTGCTTGACTTCCAGATTTAATGTCTAATATTTCTCACCTACTGTCCTTTTTTTTCTTGTATCTATTATTTTCCCCAGGGTTATGAAACTCACCTGCATGTCTAAAAGAAAATCTGGTTTATCAATTACTATTATTATTGTTCAGCATTTGCACTGTGCTAGAGTCCTACATTACTAATTTCAGATAAAGCTCCATGTTTATATGCTGTAGAAATGCCTAAGTACTTAGATAAGAAGTTTGCCAGGTCTCATTTTCTGAATAACAACAATTTTAGCCTTGTGTGGATTTACAAAAACAGACAACCCAAAACAGTCTAGATGGAAAATTTTTATCTTTTGCCAAAGAGGAACATAAAAAAGAAAAATCCTTACTTATCTATGAAACAAGGTATTAAGCATACTGTGTTATGATACAGAACCATCCTTTCTCGTGCTGCTTAGAAGCTATTCAGAGTCAAGCAGAAGGCTGAATAGAGACTTACATAAGTCAGCTCTGTTACTTTCCCGAGTCCTTTGGTATCATTGTGTGCACAGGACTCCAGTAACCAGTGGACTTGGAATTGATTCATGCTGATATCTAAATGATATAAAAAGAGAGGAAAAGACATATATTATAAGTATGCTTTCACCATTGCAACTTTTCTGGCTTCTCTAGATGAAAATAGAAGGAGTTTTAAGTATAGTACGTCCTCACCTGTACCTAAAAACCTTTAATGGAGAAAATATTATACACCAGAGTAATTTAAACCTTGTATCAGCTAAAGAAGATAAATTTAAAAACAGTGAAATAGCATTTTCAGATATGTTAGCATATACTGCTTATATTTTCTTTAAAAATCAAGAATTTAAACTGAGCATGCTACTACTTCTAATCATCCTGCAAATAACGGGAATGACTTTGTGACAACTGCCTGACTCTTTATATTGTTAGAGCACTGCAATATTGCTGCCTGGCTCTGCTTGAGAAATCTGTGCCTGAACATATGCAAAAATGCCTGTAAATCCCTGAGTTTTCACCTTTCAGAATACACCACAAAACCTGTTCAGTATCTGTACAAATAAAATTCTAGTCTTGACTCTTATGAGTAATACTGAAGGTTTGAGTTTACTCCCATTTAAATCAATGCCAAAACTTGCCGCAGTATCAATAGGTTAAGCTTTCAACTTATTTCCAGCTCTTCTAGCTTTTTTGTCTAATAATGCTTGAATAAGGAAGCAAAACAAAGAGTAATAAAGAATTTAACAAAAGCAGAAAAACTCATTAGGTAGTGCAAATAGTTTCTGACATTTTTCTGGATTTCATTCTCTATCTTTATACAGGGGATGCAAAATTATGTCTTTTATTATTAATTAGCTCGGTATGACACAGCCACTAATGCCAAGTGCCTGATTGTGGGTTTCAGGAGGGAAGACAAATATCTTTGACGCCTTAAGGGCTGATCTGGCATCAGGCTGCTATGAGCAATTTGGATGCAGAAGGGAAGGATTGTAAACTACAGAGAAAATAACTAGTGTATGAAACTAGCTGAAATGGCTCATTGAAATAGATTTTTGTAGTAGCTGTCTTCATAACAACAGGTATGCTAATTATTTGTGTGATTTCTTTAGAAACAGTATTTCTTTCAAAACAAAATCTACAAAAAATAATGTCCTGCTTTGTGATTGTTCCCTCCCACTTAAAATAAACAAAGAAATGGATGTGCTTTTCTTGTCTCTTCACTGCTGGGCTTTCCCACTTGATGTGCCTATTGGATGGAGACACAAACTCACAGTGCATTTGCAAGTTGGTTTCATCTGATTTTACCTCTTCCAGTTCACTCAAGCCCATCACCTTCTAGATGATCCTTAAGGTCCCTTCTGACCCAAACCATTCTATGGTTCTATGATTATTTTAAACTACCTGCATGGGTGGGCTGCTGTTTGCAAAGCTACAAAATGGCTATTTTCATTTGTAATAATTTTCACTTGCAATCTATAAATAAATCACTCTCTTTTTGGCAGAGATTTATCCAAGTCTTGTAATTATGCATCCATCAAGAACAGGATAAAACACATATCTAAGGTAGATTGCTCAATGTCACTACATAGGTAACTGCGGAAAGACAAATCCCAAGCATCAAGACCTTACAACAGTTCAGTATTCAGATATATTGCTGTAGAAATTTACTAGGCCTTTGTTCTGACACGTAACTCAAGATAGAATCATAGAATCATATAATTGTTTGGGTCAGAAGGGACCTTAAGGATCACCTATTTCCAACTACCCTGCCACATGCAGGGACACCTCCCACCAGACCAGGTTGCTCAATAACCCATCCAACCTGGCCTTGAGCACTGCCAGGGACAGGAAAAATATTTGTCATTTCCAGCTACTGGCATGGCAGAATTCTGTTTGATTATGTGGTAGGTCCACCTCCATTCATTATGTGAGCTTCTGCTCTCAGGTGGTTCTTTTCTTCCTTTCTACTTTACCTTTTCTGCACTAGTAAACCCTTAGTAGCCCATTTGTAAAATGCTGTGGTTTCTGATAACTTCTCTATTTGAGATAGAAAATCAGAAACACGTATAAAAAATCCTATTAACTGTAAATTTGTAATCTGTACTGTAAATGTAGGATGAAGGTTTTCAATAAACAATTTCAGCATTTTATTGGAACAAATGAATCTTAAATTTGATAGTGCTTACATCTAGTATCCTGATAACAACCTATATTGAAAATAGAAGACTTTTTTTTCTTTTCAGTGAGTATGCAATTAAAAGTTATCTGCAAAAGGTTTTTGCATACATATATGTAAGTATTTCAACTGTTATAAACTGGAAGGCATCACTGCAGCTGGAGCTGATGCTTAACTGGTGCTAAGTTTATCCAAAACATTTCATTAGAATGGAGCTTTATGACTTCCCTGAACTTTTATTTTCAAGATTAAAATTTCTTTGATTCTCACCTCCACTTTCATAATTTCTGTTACCTAAAATAATTGAAGATACACAGGAAGCCTGAAAAACTAAAAATGTATGTGGACGGATGTAGTATGCATATTAAATTACAAGACTGTTTTAGAAATTATCTTTAATATTTTTAAAAGCAAAAGGAGACAAAAGGCCACAATAAGAGAATTTTAAAAAAATGATGAAAATATGCACTTGTTTTATAAAGGTGCTCATAAAGCTCACAGCTCTGGAGTTTTATGAAACACTATATAGCTGATTTTGTATTTAAAACACACACAGAAGAAAAGTTTCTCCCAGCCCTCCTTTCAGTAGTACACTCCTAGTGAGAGTGCTACTATAATTTTACTTAGATTTTTGGTTTTAGCTGTCTGCTACAAACTCAGGGATAGGTACTGGAAAAGCCATTCAAGCTGCTGTCTAGATGAATGCCAGCCACTGCCACCAAATTAAGTCCACCTAAAATTAATACATTGAGCCAACAGCCACATCTTTTTCTGAAAAGTCATTTGAGTAGTTAATACTAAGAGAATATCCATTACCTAATGGGACTGGTTTGGGACAGTTTTATGACAAAGCTCTGCTATCCCTTCTACAATAGGTACACAACACTGACAAGAAACTGCCAGACTCCTTCAGTCTGCCTCCCTGATATTTCAGATGTCACAGTATAAGGCCTTTTTGTATATAATCAATCTCCTTCTCAATAGTTTGGAGTTTTCTTGAGGCTATAATTCCAATTAGCAGTCTTTATAAAGCTTGGTAACTTCATTGTTCTCATGGTTATAAAGTCTATCATTTGACACTAAAAAAGTGATGCTTGCACAAACAGCAAGCATTCGTATTTTCCAGAACTCAAAATATTTGTATAGAAACACTGAACTTGAAGTACATAATAAGTACTAGCACTCATCTGAGCAGCCCTAAGCTTGTGAAATTAGTCAACAGTCTTACTTAAGTAAGAACAGCAAACAGCTTATTCAAATAATTACCATTATTTTAAATTTAGGTAAAGTGGGGGAGAAAAAAAAAAAAGGCAATCCAGGACAATTACTTTGAAAATCTCTTAATGATAATGACATGGAAATGATCCCCAGCTGCCCAAGCAAAAGATTTTTAGATCTATAAGACAGTTGCAAATAACTAATCTTTTCAAATAAACTAATAGTTGCTGCTAATTACTTCAATTATGATTTTTAAAGTAAATTTTCTAAAGTATAAAATGAGTTCCTTGGTTTAAGAAAACATTTCTGTATAGACACCACATGCACTTAGCTCTTTTGCTCAACAAGGGTATGCAGCTGGACATTTTGTTGGACAGAAATCTTAAACTCTAATTAGAAACGTATGGATCAGGGGACGCTCTAACGCACGTGGTTTTTTTAATTTGCCCAAAACTGCCTTTATTTTCACATGAGTATCTCCACAAAGCTATCAATTGTGTTTAGGAAGATATTCTTCAACAAATTTTCTGTTTTCTCTCCTTCCCCAATTTAAACTCTTTAGTTCCATTTTAACAAAAATAAAACAATATTTAAGATTTTTCTGGGTGGAAAATCTGCATTTATTCTGTAGCTTCAGGCTGTAAAAATAGCTCAAAATCCTATTAATGCCAATACCTAATACATCTGTTCACCACTCAGAAAAGTTCAGGTTATTATGCACAATTTATGCATCTTAAATTGCTAAGTACCAAGTAATGGAACAACTCCTAAGCCATGGCTGCACGATGGTTACTAGGAATACCCTAGGCCTACATTCTACACTTGCTAAATCTCATCATCTAAGGCTCTGCGAATCATTCAGAAAAATAACCCAACACAATTCCAGACAACTTTTCCTAGATGAATTTCTGGTTTAAATGGTTCTACAGTCTATTGAAAATAAACTAAATTTTAAAGGTGATCTCTTTCCCTCATCTTTGCCAACTGTTTTGTACATATACATTACTGCCAGCCATATGAATAATTTCTTCTAATGTGGTTTCTTTTTTTTACCATGCTACTGCAAACAGCTAGTTTCTCTGCCTCAAATATTTTATTTGCTTTATATTGCAATTACTGTTCCAGGAGGGTGCCAACTTCACGCTTACGAGGAACCGAACTTTGCTTTGTAGCTAAAAAACTGGCGCAGCATGGGCATAACAGCAGTGAAATTTGTTCATGCAGCCCAACACCACCACTATGGACCTACTGTTACTTCAGGAGACCAGGTAAACAGATTTAAAACGTATTTATTTCTTTGTATTCCTGTCATCCACAGCAAGAACATTGCAGCAGACTGCTTTGAGAACCGCGGCTGGTTTGCTGGAGGTCTTTAGGCAAAGCACTTCATGGCTCCTTACCTCTGTTCCACCCCGTCAAGTGGTGATAATGGTAACGGTGTATGTTGTAAAAGTATTTCAGCTCTCATAAATTACTCTGATGTGTGTCTCTACTATTTGGTACAAAAATGCCAATTAATACCAGCTGTGACAGTACTATTATGCAGGCAACTAAATTACAAAAACTTATTAGAAAGGAAAATCAAATGGGATTTGCTGGAAAACAAGATTTCATAGCAGATACATTCAGCAACAGCACCTGAAATTAAGGTGTAATTACAATAAAAATATCTGGTATCAATAAAGACAGCAACATCAAGTTGATTTCTGCATCATGACAGGATTTAAATTAATATGGAGTGTCTGACAGATCTTCCCATTAGAATAAAAGGTAAAAAAGTAAATATTATAAAATAAGACATACTTATATGAAAACTCTTACCTTCCAGCTTTAAATTAAAGTATTAATTCATATAAATAACTAGCAGCTGTGAAATGCATATTTCAGTAAATAGAAGTGTTCTGTATTTTTGTCAAGATACCTCAGCAAACTGACTCCCTCCAAAATATATACATAAAATTAATATGCTAACTGTATGTCAAAATGAGTTGGTATCAAAGCTTGGAAGATAATTAGCTATATGAAAACCTGCGGTCTTCATTCAAAGCTAACATTCCTTCAAACAGAATAGCATGAGGAGTTTGAAAAATCTGTTGAACTATTCAGTAAGAAAATTGTTGAAACAACTTGTTCTGTGTGCAGCTAAACCTTTAGATTCATTATATTTTGTTAGATCTGATATTTCATATAGCAAACCACAATGATTTTTTCTGGCTGGCCATATGTTTTTTGTTTTACTTTTCATGGTGGGGTGGGGGCGGTTGATCTTACAAGCTTCTGAGCACTCTGGCCCTGATTCAACAAAGCACTTAGGCATGTGAACAGTCGTGTTGACTTCAACAGTTAAGGGAAGCTAATGGATCAGGCCAGAAAGTTTAGGACCCAGCAAGATCAACAGACAAATGACCATACTAACTGTAGTTAAAGGATGATCTTGAACATGTCTTTGATGGTATTAGACTAATAGGAAGAAGGAAATACAACAAAATTAAGTAATTTCCTTTCTGGATCATGTGTCTAGCAGCATTATTGCTCTAAAAATAGACTACAGCAAGGGGAAAAGATTTCATATTTAATCTTACAACACAGGGCATAATCTGCTCAGGATACGTAAAGTGCATGTCTAAGTATCTACAAGCTTGATTAATTGTTTCTACTATAAAGTTTTAGTATGATTTTGGGGAGCTCTGTATAAATCCTGTGTCAAATAACATACCATCCAGGAAAAAATGTTTATCTCACTGTATTGAACGTTGAAGCTGTGCTGTGGAGAAGGCAAAAGTAGCAATGGTAAATGGTGAAATTTATGATGCCTTCCATAAAGTAGAATAAACTATCATCTCTGAAGTGCCCACAGATGTGTAGAAGTCAAAGGCCTCCTGCAGAAATGTTCCTGCTCTTTCTACTCCAAGTATGTAACCTCGATACACCTTTACAACTGTGGAACTAACACAACACAGCACTGATTCCAACCCACCACTCTAGAAGAAGAAATACAGCATGACCTGCCTGTATTTCCACACCAAGAACTTTTAAATAAATAGTTGAGATAGAATGCGGTGAAGTGTCCTCTGCTCTCTCAACCTTGTATTGGACCAATATTCTTTTCCAGAGAGATCTATAATATGCAATTTTCCATCAACACTTTTTCTGCTAAAACTCAGCTGCTGAAAAATATGAGGGAAAGGCTGAAATACAGGCAAAATCCAAGTGACTAAATAAAGCAGTGCTATTTACTACTAATTTCTTCAGTTTTGAAGGCTTGATTAGCATGAAGTGATCCACACAGTATTTACAGCATGGCTGAGGACCAGTTAGGGAAGGAATGCTTCAGTGTACTGCAGAGAAGCAAAATATGCTCAGTCGAATCTTAACACTTATTTATTTCTTCATATATTAGTTCATGAACATTATCTGAACATTATCTGAATCAGGATGTCCAACATTTACAATCTGAAGCTAATGACATATAAGAAATAATAACACAGTAACAAGTGCTATTTTTATTTCATGGTAATTCAGCAAGGGCAAAGTGAGGTAAATACAATTTACCTTCAACTAACGTTAAAATGCTGCATTGATGCTAATGCACTGCAAGTCTCTCTGCACTTCTCTTTTCCCTGGAAAAACTATTTGTTCTGTCGCAGGCATCTTAAAACAATTAAATTAAAACCTCTCTGTGTCTTTAGCTGCCTATGCATTGATTCATATGGTGGCATAAAAAAAGGAAAAAAAATTCAAAGTTTTGTTTGGTTACGAAATTCATGGTATTCATGACACCTCTGAGAAAAAAACTTTTTAATAATACCCTATTCAAGCAGTATGATTAAAATAAACATCCAAACCTTCAGCTGACATTTAAACTTCATTCAACAAAGACTTCCTAACAAGGCAAACCTTACTGTTTCCTGCTCTTACATGGAATATAGGCAGTTTCAATTAAATCACAAAGATTTTGTTTCTCACATTATGCCACTTAAAACAAACTTTCTTTCTGTAGAACACATTCTTCGTATAATACAACTATAAGCCTTTCCAAAAATTATATTAACAATTACTGTGTAATTTAAAGACAGGCCTGAGCCACGGTATTTTTGTCCATATCTAGACCTAGGAAGCCTCAAGGTTTGAATATGTTTATATTGAAGGATTTAAGTCTGGGATCATCTCTAAGCCGGATTACCTCTACTGTTACTCATTTTCCCACACACAACATCCTATACAAACTGAGTTCAACAGTATCTCATTCTGGTTTTCCATTACAAGGAAATTTGCCTCTTGTAAGCTCCAAGTCTCACAGTAGCTGCTTGTAGACTGAATAGAAGCTTCCTACGTTGCTCCCTCATAGCCAGATTTTCAAAGCTATCTAAGTATCCAAAATCTGAATTTAATGAAAAAAACTAAAAAAAAAAACCCAAACAAAAAAGTTCAACACTCACTATGGTTATAGATACATTGAAAATGTCACTAGGTACTCTATCATTACATCACATTCTATTATTATTATTAACTTTAACTTTCTGTGTAACTTCAACAAATCTGGCCAATAATTTAGATGAGTAGGCTATATTGAGAGTAAATAATCTTGGAGTCTCTCCCAGTTCCAGAGTCAAGATATAGACCCATCTTATCCCTAACTCCATAGTGGGAAGAGATGCAGAAGTGCACCTGGCTACTCCCTTCTCTCTCACACCCCACGCAAAAGCCATACAGAGGGGTTTGCACACATGTACAATAATCCATCAAGCTCCAAAACTGGAATTTCCTGATATGCATCATGGCATGCCATATCAGGAGGTTGCTCTGCCTTAACACACAGTTTCTAAATCCGCAGTATAAAATTAATGAGTCTACAAGAAAAAAGAACAGAGAGAAACCAGGTTAAACATCTATAAAATCATGTGCATACAGGCAAGGTGAATAGAGCTTGACTGTTTTCTGTGTCCCCAATGTAAGAATTTGTATTCAAATAAAGGTAGAAGAACTGGCTTCAAAACAAATTAAAAAATGTGGTTCCTCATAGAACAAGCACTTAAAACTCTGGAACTCCATAGTCCAGGATGTTTCAAATGCCCCCAAAATTATGTCACCCTAATGGGACACTGGATATTATAGTGAAGATTAACACACCAGAAGTGAATAAATAAAATGAAATCACATCAGGCTCAGGAATTTTCACTAAACAGACAGAGTCTGAAGCCCAGACAATAACCTGCAGAAGTACCATTACACTCTTGCCCTATTCTTAAGTTCCTTTTGATTTCCTTTTGGCCACTGACAAGGACTGAATATCTGTTGGGCAGGATCTTTGGTCTAGACTACTTTAGATACTTTTTTTAAATTCAGCTTATGGTCATAGCAACAAAAGGAACTGCTGTTTAACAACTCATTATTCATCACAGGTATACATGTGACATCTTCAAATTTAGATTATAATATTAGTGTCAGATATCCTTTTCTTGGTTTCTTTCCCTCCAACTCTAGCTACTCATTTAAATAGTCCATTTTACTTCCCTGTCTGTAGTGTTTATGCAACTTGGTTTTATGGCCACCTTATAAAACCAGGCTAATTAAAAAGTACAGCTTAAAAAGAGGCATGTGGAGAAAAACTGACCCAATTTACAAGAGGACACTCGTTAGTTTAAACCACTTTCACCATGAGCATGATGATTCCCTGCTGATAGCTTAACCTCCCCTGGATCATAAGATAAATGTTTTATTCAGAACTTAAGCAGATAAGAGAGCACTCGCGAACAATTATCAGCCCATAGCTGATGGAGAAGTATCTGGCTAAACTACAGTGCCTCAGTACTTTTTTACTCACAGTAGGAATGGTATGATTGCTCCAGGTATGATGGTGTAAGCATGTAAGACAGAACTTTGACTTAATATGATCTAGTGATACAGCTTGGGGAAAGGAGAGGAAGAATCGGATGGTAAAAATAATAATTTTGCAATGCGATACTGAATGTGTATCTGTGGTCTGACCACAGGTCCTCATTCCACCTAATGATGGTCTACCTTTGGATTGCACTCATGGACCAGGTAATTTGCAATTATATTTCTATTTGATCCTTTAAAGCAAGTTCAAAAGAAATCAAGCTTAAATTTCTATCAGTTACTAAATTTAGGAATAAAAAGAAGACTTCTTTTAAATGCATAAATTAAGTCAAATTAAATATACTTTTACAAGTACTGAAGGCGTTCTGGAGTATGATTCAGGTCATACTGAGGGCTTCTGAACAGCCCACACTATACAAATTTTAAAATGAAGCAATAAATTGTTCAACTGTACAAAGTGGTAGAACTAGTCTGATGCATGTTCTGGAAATTCTGCCTTTAGCAGACATCAGTGGGTGCCTGTTAAGCAAAATCAGTCTTCTGTGCTGTCTGAGTTCTGGCACCACAGTGGGTAGTTCTGATTTGGCTTGTGATAGTTTGATTTCCTGGCAGACTTTGTATCAATTCCAATTACATTTCTGGGACTACTAGTTGGACAAACTTGCCCCAAAGTCTCCCATACCAAGAGCTTTCACCACCTACCCTGAAAGGTATGGAGGTCTTGAATCAAGTGAAAGGCAACAAGTAATGGTTTTCTGTTCTGTCTGTGAAAACATGAAAAAATGCAGTAAACTGTGCCCTTGAAAAGACTCTCCCATCTTGTCCCATTTGCAAGGAAGATGCCACCAAGGTTACCAATATCGTAAATGTAATTTTAAAACTTTATTACTTGTCTCACTAATCAATTGCAGACTAGTTGAGAAGTTGCACACCATCTGCTCTACCAAATTGTACTATTTGTGGTTGATGTTTTTCATGACTCCTACCAGTAACATTTTAAGTATTGTTAGCACTTTACATTTGGACACAAAACAAACACTCAGAGTCCTGTATAAAGTACAACAGGCAGCACTTGAGATGGTCAGATGTTCCCCTTTTCATTCTCTCCTAAAAGGCAAAGAGATTTTTCCCAGAACTACATTAAGCCTATGCAAGACAAAGTCAGGGAGGAGTAGGAATCACACAGATACTTCAGATAGGATACTCTTTTAACTATGAAATAATTTCCCAGAGAAATTAAAGCCAACAGCATTACCTATCTCCCTATGCAGGATGCTGTGGAAGCCCATAGGATAAATGCATCTGAGTCAGCTGTAGCCCATGTGGAAAAGCATATTATGCAATGTCTACTAGTATATTTCTAAAGAGGTGATCTAGTTGAAGATTCCTGTTCTTGGGGCCAGTTTTACTAATTAAAGCCCTAAATACTAATGCACATTATGCATACCCACACAATCAACCACTGTTGAGACAAAATCTCTCTATTCTCATGGAAGTCTGAGGGCAATAAATTGGTGTATACTTCACTACAATTAACAGTGAGGTCATTTTCTTGGAAGGACCATCTGGACCACGGTGATATCTTGAAGTACATATATTTTACTGCTTAAATATCGATAATTAGAATATGGCCAGCTGCTCAAACACTAATCTGCCTAGTGCAACAGTTAGTACCAAACTAAATAATGCCATTAGTGTGAAGCAACTACTGCTGAATTCTATAAAATAACTTCAAGAAACTCCAGCTGACATTGAAGGGTTTCATTAGCTTCAATAGCTCTACTTCCGTGAGAAAGGACCGTTCGATAACATGGGGAAAGCATTTGATTATTTTAAAACCTGCTATATGACATACCTTATTACAAACAAAGAGTCGGCACATACAGTCACTTCATTTATGTCCCTAAACTAAGTGAAAGTTAATTTTGTTTTCCTAAGATCTGGGTTTAAAAGCATTTGTGGTAGCTTTCTGTTTGCTTTGCCTTGCCTTGCATTTTATTCTTCCCTGTAATTTAATTCATTATTCTTGTTTGGTTGATTTATCAGACAATGGAGGATTCTCTGCCTCTCCCTGCCTTAAGTGTTCTTTTTTTCTTCTGCTTTAGCATTTACAGAAACACAAAGAAAGGAGCCTGAAGGCAAGTCTTAATGCATTTTAAATATTTGTCTTTTTAAGCAAAACCAAGGGGCAGATATATTGATTTTAAATACACAGAAGTACTTAAATGTTTAGTTTAAACAGGGGGAAGTAAATGCACATTCAAAAAAAAGTGAAGGAAAATAAAACTTTACCTGAACAAGGAGAGGTGCATTATACTCCAATAACAGGCACTAAGAAAATGGTAGTGAAAGCAGAGTAGTGGGTTAGAAAATATTGTTGTGACATGTTGATTTGGAAAGAAAATATGTCCTAATATTTTAATGTATTATAAATATTACAGCAAGTGATAAGAGTTGATGCAGTGAGTTCATAGAAAGTATTTTTTTTCCTTCTGTCTATTGGGAATATCTTATTTTAATACATAAATTTGCAGCAACTTGAAAGCTTTTCAACAGACGTTCAAAACCTCAGCTCTTCAGCTGCCCAACCACTAAAAACCAGAGAAAACTTAAGCATCTTTTTATTTTCACACTTTCAGTCTTGATAACTGCACAAGATACTGAGGACCTTAATTATCCTAAGTAGCTAATCCTTTTAAGTAGAGGGTTCAGAGTGTATCCATTCTTGGTAATGGATGGTACTCTATGACTCCAGCAACAAGGAGTTAAAAGTGATTTGTTTAATTTGATTCCATCACTTGACATAAAGAGCTCATAATTTCTAATTTCACACAGTCAAGATGGCCAAAAAAAATCTGGACACAAACACATTCTTCTTTTCATTTACAAAGGTGGGATTCATGCTGCTTAAGGAATGTACAGTGTTTCCCTAATCCCAAGCCTAAATCAAGGCAGCAAGTGAAAGACATTTTCTTTCTTCAGAAAGAAGCTATTGTATTCATGTGCAATATGCTTTTTTATGACTCTAGCAAAATGATGTGCATTTGCTAAGTACCTTGTGCTGCCTGAAGTGTGGAGATATTTTTGCTAGCATACATCCTGAAGTGATTATTGCCATCGTACTGAAGCATTCAAACAGAAAGATTATTTCAGAAAGAGACCTATTTTAATGTAAAGTCCAGATCCTACATTTTTATTTCTACCTTATGTTTACTGAAGTTAATGGGACTTAAGAAATGACACTTGAAGAACAGGCCTAGGTAAGTCTTTCCTGCTTAACAAATTGTGGCACATTATGATGCATATATATGGAAATCCAGCCACTAAGACTTTTACTCAAAAACTTTTGAATGTTGAATGAGTTTCTGAGTACTGACATGCAATCACTCCTTTACTATATAATGAAATCGGTTTGGTCATAGTTTGCAACACATCCTCTGTTGCAGTTGTTGCACAGAACAGTGGTCTGATGAATTCTATTCAGAAGGATGATATAAAACCAAGAGCTTCAGCCCCGATGTCATCATTGTGTTCTTTTCACTGCCTTCCAAGAGGCACATCTGCAAATTTCACTGAGCGATACGTCTTCACAGTCATGGAAGAACTATCTTTGAATGTCAACAGACATCACCATACCTTCTGTAAATCCTAAGGAACGTTGCAATAAACTTAGATGGCCTGTGTAGGCTGGTATTCATGAAGGATAAATTCCCTGTCATTGAGGAAACAATGACAACATCTGTTATAGGGCCTTACAGACAGAACTGAATAACTTGATTTAACTTCAGAGTTAGTTCTACTTCGAGCAGATGGCTGGGCCAGCTGACATCGAGAGGTCCCTTCCAACCCATTTAAATTATTTTATGATTTTGACCTATTTTTAGCTCTTTAGACTGAGTAAAATGATTCAAATTCAAAAGCAAAATGATTTCTCAGCTAACAATGGAACCAATGAAGGATCTGGGGCTGTTTAGTCTGGAGAGCATTTTATCAATGCATACAAATATTTTGAGGGCAGGTGTCAAGAGAATGGGGTCAGAGCTTTTTGGTGGTGCCCAGCGACAGGACGAAGGGCAACGAGCACACACTGAAACAGGGAAAGTTCCATATAAATATGAGGAAAAAGTCTTTACTTTGAGGGTAACAGAGCACTGGAACATGCTGCCCAGAGAGGTTGTAGAGTCTCCTTCTCTGGAAATATTCAAAACCTGCCTGGATGTAATTCTGTGCAATCTGCTCTGGTTGCCTACCTACAATAAAAATACATGTCATGCCATAGAGCAGGCTCAGGTAAGTTCTCTGTCAGTATTTCCTATTGTGGTTGCTGCAACCCACTAAACACAACTTAAGACGGTGCAGTTCATAAAGGAGAAAGATGCGTGGGTACAGTTCCCAACACAGCTGGCTCCAGTAACTGCTGTCTTTCATAAATACGGGACACAGCCAATATGCTTCTCCTGCTGTGCTCCTTGCATCGTGAAACAGACTTTCTCTGCAGTAAACTGTCACTAGTAAATTTACAGTCAGTACCTCATCCATGCACTACATAATCTCCAAACTCCTGCAAGGGCTTATAGAAGTTACTGGCTTCTCAGGAGCAAATAACTGACTATATTTCAGTTCCACATGAGGCAATGGCTCCTGCTGAATTACTGCATATGCTGTCACTCAGAACATGGATAATTTCTTTTTAAAAAAGAAAATAAAAAACTAAGTCTGATGAACTGCCGTATTCTGTCCCTCTTCACACACCTTTGCTATCACTGTTCTGCAAGAAAAATGAAGGTATATTCCACTGCATGACTGGGGCAGCTACTTAAACACCCCCAGTGCCAGTCATGGAGCTTGCCCCCAGCTCATGACCAAAACGGACCTCTGAGTGTCCCCTTATGTAACTGGATGCACACATGTTCACACAAGATGAGTCAGCTGTACAGGCAGCTTCTTGGCAGCTCAGCTAGTCCATTCCTGGCACAAGGTGACAGCATGTAAAGCAATGCCATTTTTGACAGGTCTGCGACATATCTGTCTTTGACATTTTCCTATTATGGAGATTACACCACTTCCAAACACTCTTGTTTCCAAATTATGAGTCACTATAATGATGCTGACTACCTATTTCTTCTTATAGACATCTACAGCATTTAATACAAATATTATCACCAGGTATGCAGTAGAGGGTGAGATTCAGCTCCAGATTTAGATGGAAACATTTAGGTATCTACAGTGCAATGACTCTAAGCTTGATATCTATGTTACCATTATAGTTAGTGGACACTTAGTTCAAAGTATCTACTTTGGAACAAGTACTGGTCATGATTTTTTCTTCATTAAGTACAACTAAATTTGGAAACCTATTAATAAGGTGCATCTCAATAGTGGTGCTGGCATTTTAGTCATAGGACACATGATCTTTCTTCTGGCAACAGGCTGGTAGGAAAACGGCTGCAGCTGGATCGATTATTCCACTGGGCTGAATCTTGCTTGCAGCCTGTGAGTTGCACAGCCTTGCCTGATGCCTGTGGGAGACATCATAGTCTCCTCATCTTTGAATCCTTCCCTCAGTTTTTTCAGTACAGGCTGCCAAGAACTGAACTTCAGCTCACAGAGAGACATTAGGCATCTCTGAGCCTTCTATAAATGAGCCGTCTAGGAAGAGAGGTATCTCCAGAGAACAATTCTGCTGCTGAGGGGGATGAATTGCTTCAGAAATCACCTGCTTTTCTTTTCTGACTATAAAAGGAGCTTGGCCAATGAATTGACATTACAGTTGCAAAAGGCCAAAGCTCAAGGTGATCAGTCCCAACCAAGCTCAGAATATATAAATCTCGCTTTGGATAAAGAAAACCAATTAAAAATACCTAGCTTTTTTATTTAAACTCTAAATTATTCCAGCTTCCCATGAAGCTACCCATAATTGAAATATAAAGCGGAAAGCTAGAAAAAGAAAACTAGCACAGCCAAGACAAGGACAAACATTTAAAATGTGTATGTAGTCAGGCTGAATCAAAGCCTGCAGACTTTTATGGAGGAATAAGGATGGATTTGAAAGTAATTGACATAGCAGAAGGCAACCATTCAAACAGGCAGGCACTTTTTAAAAAGCAAAGGATACATCTCATAATCTGCACAATTCAGTGTGACATATTCTTATGTTACACAGCATAACTGAACACTTATATAGCCTGTCCTCATTCAGGGTGGTGCTGCATACACCTAAACACAAAAGCACTTAAATATTTCTGAAATTCTTTAAAAAATTCCAGAAAAAAAGGTGATTATGCCCTTTGTAGCCCTCTATTTCAAACACATAAATTGAATGGATTTTATTTGATGGTACTGCTACACATGTAGGTTGCTCCAAGTTAAAACATTAACAGTGTTATTAGCACATTTTGAAATAACAGCATATGAACATGTAATGGCTAAGCTGGAGCAATTTGTAACAACCTAAAGAACAAGAAATGAAAATCCCTTTTTTGATTTTTGAATCTGATTAGACACATTAAATTTATGGCATTTTCCTCTAAACTGGAAGACTAAACCATAAAATTGTTGTTAGATTTTTCTGAAAACCAGCGGGATGCAGCCTAGCAGAAAACCAACTTCAAGACTTTTTCAGTGGTTGTGACCGACTATACAGTTTGGCATAAAGCCTCTTGTGGCCCTACAGTGAGCTAGTATAGCTCTAAATTTTGTGATTCAAACTACATTTTAGTTTCTGTGACACCACTGCACGGTTTCCATATGTATTAATTTCCTGACTCATTTCTCAAAAGACAAAGTCCAACAAGTGACACTGCAGTAGCATCAGCAGAAAATCTGCCCTGGAACTCTGTGTGCTTGAGATCTTCCAGCCATGTTCTAAGGGGATAACATTCAGATGTTCCTCAGAGCTTTTGTGGCTCTGGCCTATTTAAAACTTCAGAGAGCTAATTCCTACAGAAATAAAAATTGTCTCAGCTACGTGAAGATTCAGCATCTCAACATGACTGACTGTAATTTTTGGATAACTGATTCATGTCATTTTCTTCTGTGAGACATTTACACAGACGTATCACAACACAACATTCCAATGCGAAGGTGAAGAGATGGAAGAATGGGTGTAGGATTTAACTCTGAATTACTGTATAGTATTGTATTAATGTTCTACAACTCTGAGACAGATGATGGGAGTCTTCCTTAGAAAAAATAGGAAAACAAAAATTTGACAAACCCGTCTTCTTCCAGTAGACTTTGACCTGAAGTTGATTGTCCTGATAGAAAGGAGTTCCAATTTTTAGAAAACGAGTGGTTTTCCTTCTTTGAAAGGTTGGGTAAGGATCTACCAGTCCTTTCTGGGGTTTCCCAGCAGATGTCCGTTCCTCTGCAATACACAGAACAATCAGGAGACTATTTAATTAGTACAGTGCTGTAAAATGACTATGTTAACTGTGCTGAAATTCAGAAAATAATACTTTCATCCAAATTATCTTATTTCAGTATCTTACCTAAATGAAATTAATATAAAGAACAAACTGTCTATAATAGTTGAAAAGAATATCACTTGTTTGAAATTCAGTCAAAGAAAATATTTTAGACAGGGACAGAAAAAAGATAAATATATTATTATATGAAAATGCTCTGTAAATTTTCCAGATAATCATAAAGAAAAGGACTGTATTTATATCCCCAAGAACAAGAAATGTTAACAGACTGATGTTTTAAACAGACACAGTATCTAGCAGTAGTTCTGTATAATCATTCAGTCTTTATATTCATGCAGTGTTTGAATATGCACAAAAACCAAGGACAGCATCGACTGTAACCCACAGAGTACCACATATGGTTATTACATCAAAGTAAATACAGTCTTTTTGTATGCTATATAAGAACATTGTGGTCAGATTAAAGATCTTTCTTGCCCACTTTTCTGTTTCCAACAGTGAATGGTGAATGCTTAGGGAAACACCGTAAGAGCACAATTTTCTTTCAGCAATTCCCTTGGTTACATGTGCCTAGCTTCCAACAGGCAATGGTAACGGGATGTCCTTCATCAAGCCTTTTGTTTGGCAACAATTTATCAACATTTAGCAGAGCTGACAGTATTTCTAGATATTTTCAGTTGAAAAGGCAGCAAAGTTGATTCAAACTGCACTCTTCATTGCACACTGGCAAATATATTCAATCCAATTAGGAGGATCAGATTATAAACAAAAAAAGCTGTATAATTCAATAGTACACCTAAATGAAAACTGAAGAGTCCAATAATCAGGAAGTGGCAAATTACTAATTACATACTTGAGAGAAAGAGGGAAAGACTCAGATTTCAATAATTGTCACAAACAACAAATAAACTGGAACATTTTGCCTCATGAGTAACATAAAATTTACCATTTTGCCTTACTTGTAGCTTCAGCTGAAACTCATTTGCTCTATGGTAAAATTTTACTTCCTCAGCCTTTACCTGAATCTGGAACGATTTTTCATTTTCTTTCTTTGTTTTAAATGAAAGCAAAACTAACAAACTTAAGGAAATTCTTTCTTAAGGTAACCATAATGTTTCTGCTGCCAAAATGGAAATCAAAAAGTAATAGAGAAATACAAACTAAAATCTATTAGGTATTCCTCAGCTTAAAATATTTTAATTTTATTAAATCTCTGCTTTGCTATTCTCTGTCTGCTCCACTTCCAGAAAAACCAGGACACCAATTTAGAATATTTCTATATAAAGATCAAGCAAGAATCTTGCTGCATTTCCCAGAAGTGAAGCATACAAATATAGTTAGGCAACATATTTCTGAGTGTGAGGAAATACAATGCCAGAGGGCTGGGGTCAAAGCTCACAGAGGCTGGTAGAACTAAATTACTTCAGTGGGTTATGGACCATCTCTATTCTGACAATAGGACCAGACACCTATAAACCAGAGCTTAATTCCACACAGAGCAGAGCATCTGACATTGAGACTTCAGCAAAATTGACATGTTGCTTCTGGAATTACTTCCCAAAGGCTATGGAAGTCCCAAAATAAAGACAGGCCATGAATGTCATGTCCTAGATAATATTTCAGGCAATTTTTTTCTTTTTCATATTTCTCCATCTGCTTCTGAGTATTCTCAAAACTACCTCAAGCAGGACTGGCTCTGTACCTAACTTGAGTGAGATTCAGAAGATGAATTTGCATCTCCTCTAGGAGTAGTTTTTATTTGCTTTTCTACGTAAGCTACAATCTAGCCATTTTTTTAAAATGTCCCAAAAGGTCTAAATACGCCTCTCAGCAGAGTGCTCTGTTCACTAAAATGTGTGATATCAGTGTTTAGGTTCAAAGAATCTTGAATCCTTTACCTCAAAGCTTTAGTAGAAAGGATGTTCAGATTTTTCTATAAACTTATTAGTGAAATACTCTACTGTAAAACAAATACATGTTTTAGTTCTTGCAGGCACTGATTTGCACTTAGAAAGAACATACTGCTCATTAACTAAATTGTTGTTCATAATTTGAACAGAACAGTCAAATACTTGAAGTATATGAGAATACCAAAATATTCTCAGTATAGTCTTAGTCTAGTTTTAAAAAAAATACAACAATTAATGAACCTTTTAGTACAAAAATGTCATCCCAGTAAAGCAAAAAAAAGCACCAGGCATTAGAAAGTCTGCACTAATTACACATAAGCAGGTAGCAGACTTTCACAGAGAATAGTGATGGACTGTTTTCTGAAGCAAAACAACTAACAAGAGGGAAGAGTATCCAACCAAAATCGTGGAAGGAATTAAAATCTAGCTGTGGCAATGATAGGAAAGAGGTGCCAATGGAATTGACAGAAAATGATGAAACAACCAAAGTCACACGTGAGGTGTAGCATAAATGAACTCCATTTGGTAGAGGATTTGTAAGTAATACCTCAGATGTGATCTGCATCAGATTCTGAAAAACACAACATCTCAAAGAGGGAAAAGTGAAACAAAGATCTTTGTCTCCCAACACAAACCCAGGGAAGATATAGACCAAGAGAGTCAGACCATTAGTGAGGCCATGGAGAGCTGATACACCACTACCAGCGAAAGGGTTTCTCACACTAGGTATAGAATGGTACCAAAAATTACATGGTCCCATCTCAACTACTCAGCTTCAGTTTAGAGTTTATTTTTTTTTATATTGAAAGTCTTTATTTACTATGTTTAAAGACTACAACGATCTGATCTAACTTCAGGACTAGCAATAAAGTATGAGAAAGGTCAGTTGATTATTTATCCCTGCTCCCAAGATGGGAACATTTATAAAGCTATTCTCACAGTACAATGAGAGAAAGAAATTCAAGAGCTTGCCTGTTGGTTCTTTGGCTACTTCTGTATGATGGTATCTAGAATTTTCTTCCAGTTATCAGGACACAGACCAACCCTTGACTCAGCTGAAATCCCAGCACCAGGTCTCTCCTGTGATTTGATCTAAACCCAGCTACACGTTCTTTCTCAGAGCTGTGCTGTAATCATGACATGACAGTCAAGATGACTGGGCTGAAAACTCCAGAAGGAGCAGCAAAC
>VZRE01014647.1:0-16571 GCA_013396775.1 Cephalopterus ornatus
TCTGAAGCATTTCAGAACCAAATCTCTTACACGCTAAAAAAATGGCATATTTTAACAAGGCAGGGGTGGTTTAGCCAAAAAAAACAGGGGAGCAGGGGCTGAGCTGACTCTGACCGAGACACAGCAATGTTTTAGCCGTTGATCCCAAGCCTAAGGAGCTCTGGGAATGGTGTGTGCTGGAGTTAGATGCCCACAGGAGTGGTCAGCACGCTGCCCTCCTGCCCAGGCAGGTGATTGCCCAGTAAATTGCCTTTCATCAGGGGGCTGGAACAACTCCCAGAGAGGAGAATTTGGCAATTCCCAGCTCAGTTTGTTCCCAGACAAATCCCTCCCCACCCCCGAGGGCGTTTCACTTCTCCAGTCACAACTCAATTTTACAACTCAGGAATGAAAGGTAGAGCTGCTTAAATTATCTTTGATTAAACTAAACCAGACCAAAATAATCCAACATCAAAAAGAAGCAAAAAAAAAAAAAAAAAAAAAAAAAAAGAAAAAAATCATTCTATATTTAAAAAACAAAAAATACCAAAAAAAAAGCCAAAAGCAGATTGAGGAGGTTTTGTTTCTTTTGATCTTTTCCTTTTTTTTTAATTCAAATAACTCATTTTAGGAGCAGCAAAATTTGCTTATTAATGACCCTTATTCCCAGCTTTGTGGCTTCATTCCTAAGGGAATTTCCAAGATTTAATGTGTCCCTGTCCAGCTGCCAAAGCTCAGAATCAATTTTGAGCTCAGAGAAGCAGAGTGAAAGGACTTTGTGTGGTTTACAAGCACTTGGTTTTAAATAAGGGATTTGGGCTCATTTTCCAAAGCAGGACTTGCTGTCTCCCAAAGATTCAAGGAACCAGTGTGGGAGATGGGAACTGTAAATATTAAGGAGTTTCCAAAGGATTCTGGACATTATAATGAAAGAAAGAATGGAAGGAATGGAAGGAAAACATAAAAATTACACTTCTCAGAAGCCTCATTTAACTTTTTTTTTTTTTTCCCTTTAGAAGCTTTTGCCAATAAACTCCATGAAATATGTGACTTCCGCATCGGTTGTGATGAAATGTATCCATAAAAGCAGCACCTGCTTAAAGATCTTTTCCTGGGATAAGGATCAACAGCGATGGCTGGATTTGCTCCTGACCAACAACAAGGCTGAGATGCTCAGATTTTCAGCTTTCTGGGAGTAATCTCCTGGGATTCCTGTCCTGTCCAAGGTAGAATCATAGGATGATAGAATTGTTTAGGTTGGAAAAGACCTTTAGGATTATCAAGTCCAACCCAGCACTGCCAAGGCCACCACTGTCCCCTGTCCCCAAGTGCCACATCCACATGGATTATAAATCCCTCCAGGGATGGGGACTCCACCACTGCCCTACCCAAGGCTGGGGAACCTTTTCCATGAAGGAATTTTTCCTCATATCCATCTTAAACCTTTCCTGTTGCAACTTGAGGTCATTTCCTCAGAAACCTCCCACCTCTGAGGGACAAACACTCACGGCTCCATGATTTTGCCTTCACAGAGTTAATCAGACTTGGAGTTCTTGAAGCTCTGAGTCCAAATTTGATGTAAAGGCAGGATCAACTCAAGAAATCTCTTGTTTACTCATGTTCCAGCTGATCATTGCAATAAATTCCTTGGAAAACTGAGAAATAAGGCGGGAACAGGGAACAAGCTTCCTCCAGTGCAGAGACTTTGCATCAGCTGCTCCCAGTTGCTCTCCAGGCACCTGGAAACACATCCCCGGTTTCTTTCTTTCAGTTCCACTGGAAAATGGAGAAAAGTGGAATTTTGGTCTTTGCTTGGACACAGAATCATGGACTAGTTTGGGCTGGGAAGGATCTTCAAGCTCATCTCATTCCAAACCCCTGGAACACCTTCCACCAGACGAGGTTGTTCCAAACCCCATCCATAAACATGAATTTCTAAACACAACCCCTCCAAGGCTTTTCCTTGCAGCTTTTGGCAGTTAAATCAGGTTTTATGAAGCTCTCCCTTCCACTGGTAAATACAAAAATCCAGAGCTACTTTTCCAGGCTTAAAAAAGAGGGATCAGAGATGTGACAACATCACATTAGTGGGCTTTGCTTTTCTTATCTCTCCGCTTTTGAAATATTTAGGTATTGTTTGCTCCTGCTCTTGCTGTAGGATATTGAATCATCTCTTCCACGTTAACCTTTATGCAGAAATATTCCTGAAGCACAGAAAGCTTTAATCTACTGGAAAAAATATATAATATTTTATTGATAACTAAGCTGCTTTTCATACGGTCTATTAAATGGAGGCTTTTGGTGATAACACTAATGATGGTGCAGAGCCCAGATTAGGTGAGAATTATAGCAAATCCTGCTATTCATATTGTCAAATGGGAGAATTTGCTTGCTCTCCTTAAAAACAAAGGGAAATGATGATTCCTCAAGTCTGTAGACTCCACTTGGGTAAAAAATTAAAGCTCCTTTGCTCTCCAGCAAGAGCTCAGGGGGAGGCAAGGAAGGATGCTCAGCTCTCTGCTGGCCAGAGAAGGGAGCGGGACATCATTCCAATGGTCTCAGTGGATCCTTCAGGAGTGGAGCTTTGTCCTGGGCACCTGAGGCCTTCCTTTTCATCTGGCTGGGGGATGTTTTAGTGCTGGTGCTGCTGGAAACCACAGAAGACATCAAGCTCCTTGACCTTCCCCTGCAGAGTGGGTTCCCTCGTGCAGTGACCTTCTCCTGCTGCCTGTGGCGACTCCTGTGGCTACAGGCTCATGAACCCCATGCAGAGGTCTGGGAAGCGCAGAGTGGACCCCGTAATGTCCCTTGGAGTCCCATCTTTTCCTATCTGTGAGCCATAAAGTTCATAAATTTGCCATAAATTGCGTTTCAAAGGCGCTTTGATTCCCTCTCAGAGGTGGGGTCACTGGGAAGCTGTTCCAGAGCCGCTCTGTTCCTGGTGTCCCAAACCTCCTTGGGATCTGAGTTTGTCCTGTTTAAACCACCCAGAATTCCTGGTTCTTGCTGGGACACTACAGAAATTGGCCAACCGCTGTCAACCTGAGGCCTTTTGAAGGAAAACAGGAATCGTTCCCACCAGCTGCCTCTGCTGGGACGTCTCCGCAGGTGCCCTTTGGATCTTCCCATGTTTGATCCCATCTGGGTTTGGATGCCTGTCTGTGCTCCCCAGGGTCACTTCTGCACGGCCAAAACTATTTGAGATCCTCGTGCAGGAGCCAACCAGTGCTGCCAGTAGATCCCGGGGATCACGGTCCTCGCTTGGCCACCCCATTCCTTCATCGCTCCCTCCACAGAAAGCCAAATCCTTGGAATATGCACAGGTCATCCAACACCAAAGCAGCACAGGAATGTTGGGTTTTAAAGGGTGAGAGACCTCAGCATGCTTGGCTGAGCTATCAGGAACCCACCTGAAGCAGCTGCTTTCCAACGTTGGTATTTTTCCTCTGATAACTCCGTTATTCAGGAAATGGCTCCAAAAGGGTTTCCCTTTTCTCCTTCAGCTCCACTGCAATATTGCTGTTGTAAAAAAACAAATATAACGGGAGAAGTCACCATTAACCCTTCCCAGCCCTGTCCTGGTGGTGCTTCTGTCCCTGCTGTCCCTGTGGGAGGATTAGTATTTAATAGTTGGCATGCCCTGGAGTCTAAGTCTAATTCACCTCACTCTTTCCTTGTTTTTATCACTGATTTATCAATCCAGGGAATGACCATGAGGAACCCACTAAGGTTCCTAAAATACGAGTTTCACTGAGCTTCATCCCTGGCATTGGAATGAGATGGACATCCCTGGATAATGACCTTCATTCCATATTAATTCTCTCTCTATTTGAAACAGAAACAGCATTTAAACCTGTCACTCCATCACTTCCTGTGACCCTTCCAGCTCTGTTCCAGAATAAAGATGTTTTCTGAGGCCAGAAAAGATGGATCCCAGAATATCATGAGCTGGAAGGGACCCCCAAGGACCATCCAGTCCAACTCCTGGCCCTGCCCAGGACACCCCAACAATCCCCCCCTGTCCCTCAGAGCGTTGTCCAAACCCTGCTGGAGCTCTGGCAGCCTTGGGGCCGTGCCCACTGCCCTGGGGAGCCTGGTCAGTGCCAACCACCCTCTGGGGGAAGAGCCTTGTCCTGAGATCCAACCCGACCCTGCCCTGGCACAGCTCCTGCCATTCCCTCAGTTCCTGCTTTCCCGTCTTTCCCAGCTCTTCATTTTTGGAAATTCACCTTAAAGACTTTTAACACTTGAACTTGCTCGAGGAAGTTAATCAGGAAGGAGACTTTCCCCCATTGTGGCAATTTTCCTCATCAGAAATTCAAATGAGGAAGGATTTATTCGTTCATGGAAATCTCTGCACTTTGAGGACAAACACAGAGATGCCTTTTATTTTAATCTCGCTCCTGCAAATTAACAGAGTCACATAGTCCTCAAAATGAAAAGAAACTCAAAGGATTAAACCCAACTGGCAAACACAGCTTGGAAATCGTTCTGTGGCCCAAATATTAAGATTCGTAAACGGAGATGAAAGAGGCAATTCCAGAAGAAATTTCTGTTCCTTCACAACTGGAGAAGATAAGCCTTAACTACACGGGCATGCGAAATATAATATGATTTGTTTTCCAACAGGAACAACTCCTGTATTTTGCTCCAGGTCACAGAACAGTGTGACTGGAGGAGAAATAAAGCCCCGCTCGGTGATGATGGCTGTAATTATTGATTAATTCTGCTTTAGAAGGCTGGAAAACAAGTCTGTGTCCTAATGGACCACAACACGCCACCTCCCTCACGGCCTGAAACTCAAATATCCCCTCACTAAAACTGCTTGAGGTTTTCAGGCTTGCTGGGGGATAAATGTCATATCTGGCAGGGGGGAGATGGAATTAATACCTTCAATTTTGGGAGAGAATTTTAATCAGGATTAAACTTGACTGTTAAAAATTAAAAAAAAAAAAAACAAAAAACAAACCGTAAGTAGGTTTTCCAACCTGAACACAGACAGAGGCTCTTGTGGTTTTTAGAGGAAAACAGGCTTTTTTCCCCCCACATTAGCCTGTTAAAACGATGATTATTTTATCAGTGTCTATTAAGAGCAGCTGGAGGCGAGTGCCCAGTGGTGTTTAACACAATGTAGACACCCAGGCAAGCCTTTTCCAAAGACTCCACAGTTAGGATGAGAGACATTTGGTTCCTTCAAGTCCTGTGAGACATTTGAACCTTCAGGTCTTTTGAGACATTTGGTTCCTTCAAGTCCTTTGAGACATTTGAGTCCTTCAGGTCCTTTGACACATTTGGAGACTTTCAGGTCCTTTGAGACATTGACTCCTTCAGGGCCCTTGAGACATTTGGTTCCTTCAGGTTCTTTGACACATTTGACCCCTTCAGGTCTTTTGAGACATTTGAACCTTCAGGTCCTTTGAGACATTTTAGTCCTTCAGGTCCTTTGACACGTTTAGAGACTTTCAGATCCTGTGAGACATTTGACTCCTTCAGGACTTTGGAGACATTTGGTTCCTTCAGGTCCTTTGGGACATTTGATTCCTTCAGGTCCTTCAACACATTTGCAGACTTTCAGGTCCTTTCAGACCTTTGACTCTTTCAGATCCTTTGGGAAATTTGGCTGCTTCAGGCCCTTCAAGATATTTGAATCCTTCAGGTCCTGTGAGACATTTGACTCCCTCAGGATCTTTGAGACATTTGAGTCCTTCAGGTTCTTGGAGACATTTGACTCCTTTTGGTCCTTTTCACTCCAATTCTGGTCATTTCACCCCTGTGAAGGCTCTGCCATATGGTGGATCCCATCCCCCCCTTGGCCTCAGTGGATCTATTTCCATTAGGAATCTTGTCCTTTTGCTTTTAGGAAGGGTCAGCCCATGTGTCCATGCTGGGAATAGCACAAACCCACAGGAAGTGTTCCACAACGGCTGGGAAGGGATGAAAAAGCCTTTCTTTTAACTTTTATTGAGGGCAGAAGGTGCCACCTACCAAAAAAACAGCCCTGGTGAATTTATTACTGAGAATCAGGGGGTTTGTCGGTTAATTTGAAAACAGGAGGGGAAGAACTGCTGAAAAATCCTGATATTGCTAAGATGGGAGGATATTGGGATGGATATCAGGGAAGAATCCTTCCCCCAGAGGGTGGTTGGCACTGACCAGGCTCCCCAGGGCAGTGGGCACGGCCCCAAGGCTGCCAGAGCTCCAGGAGGGTTTGGATCATACTCTGCCTTGTCCTTGTATCATGGAGAATATAGGGAATAATTCTGCACTGACGTGGAGATGAACTGTGGAAAAATTTATCCTGCTTTTTTCCATGGCTCTCACAAACTCCAAATCCATAGTTGGAGTCTCTCCAATCAGCCAAGGTCTCCTGGTTTCATTCCACAGTCCCATCAGCCAGCGGTGCTGGGAGACAGAGGTGAGGCTGGAACTCTGCTGGGAACTTTGGGGTCAGGTCACTGGATTAAATTGGAATGGAGAATGAGGGGAAGGTCCTGGCTGCTCCCCCTGGGCTCTGGGAAGTACAGGACACCATCACAAGCTACAGCTTCACATGGATACCAGCCCTGTTCCTACATGTGGCAATAAAACAATCTCCAATATAATTTATCTAATAAATTATTGGAGGCATCAGCTTCCTTCCCAAGGGTTTGGAGAAGGAAAATTTGGTTTGAAGTTCCCTCATTTAATTCCCAGGGCAGTGGGCACGGCCCCAAGGCTGCCAGAGCTCCAGGAGGGTTGGACAACGCTCTGAGGGACAGGGCGGGATTGTTGGGGTGTCCTGGGCAGGGACTGAGGTTGGACTGGATAATCCTTGGGGGATTCCAGTTCAGGATATCCCGTGATTTTGTGATTGGCAGTATCCAAGCTCTGGGCTCATCATCAGCCTTTTGGGCCACACTTTGGGCTCCATCAGCTGTGACATCTCCTCCCCCAGGAAGTCTGCAGCAGCTGACAGGGGTAACTTTCAAAGCCTCGACCTGTGGTGGCACAGGGGCTGAAAAAGCAGAATATTCCCCGTGGGGACAATCCCCTCACGTTCTGGTGTGGAGCCAGAATCTCTGGAATTACCTAACGGGTGTGATTTGATTTGTGGGGCTGTTTCTGAGATACAAAGAGTGCAGCCAAAATCCTGATTTCTCTTGGCTTGAGAATTGCAAAGACTTCAAAAATTCAAGTTGTTCTGTATTTTCGGTGAGTCAGGGAACTGATTTGACAAAGGGATGAGCAGGATGGACAGATGGGCAGGGTCATAATTTGGGATATCCACTAGAAATCATCTGTGTATGAACATTTGCCGTAATGACCTTGCACACTCTGCTCACTCCCATCACCTCCCGGGCCTCCCACAGGTCCCTCCCAACCCAGACCATCCTATAATTCTATAATTCCGTGATTTTTCATGAATGTGAAAAAATCAGCCAACCAATAACCCCCCCAATCTTCTATTGGATCACATCGGGATAAAATATTTTCCCTTCCAACTCTATTTTAGGAGCCAAACTATTAAAAATGGAGAGGATGGTGACCTGAAAAGCTTTCTGGCTCCTGCCTTGCTAGAAATATCTGAGATAATGATGTCCACCCAACTGCTTATGTTGATTTATCCTCAGTTTTCCATACAGCATTTGGTGCCACCTGACCTTCAGATCAATGTCTGGGACGATGCATAATTGTCATGGAAGTAATTAAGGGAATTAAAGCCTTTCTTTAAATGTGAATTAAAGCCTTTTTAGCTGACTGGGTGTTGTTGTCTAACTGATGTCTCTAATATCACATCTTAACTATGGTAATATTTGCAACAATAAGCAAAACTTCCCGCTAATTAAGATTGCAGATGACATTAATTAGGAGAGGAGTAAACAGCAAAGAGAACAGGGTGTTAATGAGCAGCTTTTGTGCTGATTGTTGGGAAAGGTGAAAACAAACATCAAGTGACTTTATACAAATTAATAAACTCTCAGACGTCGAGGAACAAAGAATGAATGTCAGCCTTTCACATGGATATTTGTCAAATTTCTCTGCATTCCAAGAGTCAGAAAATGAATAAGGCACATTTAGAAACGTGGCCCAATTTTTGAGCAGTGATATGATTCAGCCTGGAATGATTTCACAGGGGTTTTCTTGGATTCCCCATCACAGCAAATTCAAAAATGAGACTTCTACTGAATAAAGTGGCTTCAAACAGGCAATAAAACAACGGCTGGATTAGCCACCAAGTCAGAAAATGAGAATTTTTTTTTTGTTTGTGGGGTTTTATCCTTTTATTTATTATTTTTTTTCAGTTGTAGTCTGGTGTCAAAAACACGGGGATGTATCTTGGGCTGTTACTGGGAGATAAGGATCTATCCAGGCTGGGAAGTGCTCACACAGAAGAAGCCATTTAGCGCCAAGGCAGGTTTGGAGATAATGATTTGTCTGTGATGGGACTTGTACTCCTTGGAACTCCTGCTGAACACTGGAGCAGAGCTTGAGAGACGATCTTCTGTGCCTGCAAACAGCCCGTGCTGACAGCGTTCAAAAGCAGGTCCGGAAAAGAAATTTGTGGAAGCTAGAAAATCAATCAGAGAATTCCAGAATGGCCTGGGTTGGAAGGGACCTTAAAAGTGCAAGGGACCATTCCAAGCCCTGCCATGGGCAAGGACACCTTCCACTAGCCCAGGTTGCTCCAGCCTGGCCTCGGACACTCCCAGGGATCCAGGGGCAGCCACAGCTTCTCTGGGCAACCTGTGCCAGGGTCTTCCCACCCTCCCAGCCAGCAATTCCTTCCCAACATCCCATCTATTCCTGCCCTCTGGCAGTGGGAAGCCATTCCCTGTGTCCTGTCCCTCCATCCCTTGTCCAAAGCTCTTCTCCAAAATAAACCTGTTCCCCCACCTGCAAGAAACAGGAACTTGATAGGATGCAAATATTCCATTAGATTATAACAATCTCAGAGAAGCTGTGGCTGCTCCTTGGATCCCTGGAAGTGCCCAAGGCCAGGTTGGACGGGGCTTGGAGCAACCTGGAATAGTGGGATGTGTTCCTGCCCATGGCAGGGGGTGGCACTGGATGGACTTTAAGGTCCCTTCCCACCCAAACCATTCCTGGGATTCTATGAATTCTTTTCTCTGCCCACAGGAATATGTGGAAAGCAAAGAAAATCTCCTTAGAGTAAAGGTCCAAAACAATTCCTCTGGGTTCTTGGCAACATGAATCCAAACAGAGCTTCAGATTTTTCTGCCGTTTCTGTGATCATCCCAGTTTTCCAACACCTCACACTTCTCATATTGGCCCCTCCTTGAGCGTAGATCACTCTTGATATTTTGTGTTCCACGGTAGAATTAGTTATTTAAGCGGAATTTTTTGTTAAGCTTCATATTTTCACCATCTCAGCTCTGACTGCTCCGAAGGCGTTTCCTTGCTGTCCTATTTTAGGTGTGAGGGGTTTGCAGAGTGGCCTGGATCACTGTTAGAGGGAGATTCTGGAAATAAGTGCAGGGGGAAAAAAAGGGATAAATATTTAAAAACCTTTACAATTTGCTGCTGTGTTCACAGGGGATCCCGGCACAGACAGTGTGGAATTAACTGGGAAAGATGGCGAGGAGCTGAAGGCACAGCTCCGAGGAGCAGAGTGATCTCAGTCTCTCACTTCTCCCTCAGAACAGGGCAAACCCAAGCATTTCCCCTTGGAATGTATTTTCCAGGAGGAAGCCATTACAACCAACTATATCATCTCTGCCTTGGACGTGGCTGATAAACCACGACCTTCGATGTGTCGCTCAATAAAATTAGGTGTGGCCCACACATTTATCACAGAATATCCTGAGCTGGGAGGGCCCCCCAAGGATCATCCAGTCCAACTCCTGGCCCATCCCCAGAGTCCCACCCTGTGCCCCAGGGGATCATCCACACATTCCTGAGCTCTGGCAGCCTTGGTGCTGTGACCAAACCCTCACAGCCCCCAGACCAAGTGCACACATCTCTCCAGAGGTGTGTTTGGCCCTGGAGCCACAGAACAGTCCATCAGGGTCACTGCAGCAGTTTCTCCCTCAGTTGCTGATCAGAGCTGTCATCCAAAAGAATTCCTTCATGGGAAGGGCTGTAAAGCCTTGGAAGGGGCTGCCCAGGGCAGTGGGGGAGTCACCAGCCCTGGAAGTGTTTAAAAACTGTGTGGATGTGGCACTTGAGGCCGTGGTTTAGTGGTGAACATGGTGCTGGGTTGGTGGTTGGACTTGATGATCTTGGAGGTCTTTTCCAACCTGAACAATTCCAGGATTGTGTGAGTTAATGATCCTCGTGGTCCCTCCCAGAGCCAACTCTTCAGAACCAGGAATGCCCCTGGCACTTGAGGACATGGTTTAGTGGTGAACACCCCAACAATCCCCCCCTGTCCCTTGGAGCGTTGTCCAAACCCTCCTGGAGCTCTGGCAGCCTTGGGGCCGTGCCCACTGCCCTGGGGAGCCTGGTCAGGGCCGAACCACCCTCTGGGGGAAGAGCCTTGTCCTGAGATCCAACCTGACCCTGCCCTGGCACAGCTCCAGCCCTTCCAGGCTCCTGTCCCTGGTCCCCCCAGAGCAGAGCTCAGTCCTGCCCCTCCTCTGCCCCTCAGGAGGAATGTGTAGGCCTTGATTTATGCTCAGCTTTAGGCCATGAATCCCAAATAATGGCCCATCGCTGGGACTGAGCTGCTTCATTCCTTGGTCTCCCCGAGCCTCTGCTCTGTGCTCTGGCAAGGAAAAGATGGATCTCCCACCCCACCATCTGCCAGGCTCCAGTCCTGCCTGGCCTCCTCTCCCCCAGCAGATGCCCAGGCCCGTCTGGTCCCCACCACCCCCCAGATGCCTTGGCTGACATTTCCTCTCCAGAAACCTTCCCAGGACACTGGGATTGTTCCTTTGTCCTTCTCCAAAGACGTCCAAAGCAACAGATTGCCTCCCCAGCACGCAGCACAGGGGAAGTGCTGGAATCTGGCTGAAATCACGGGCTTTGAGGAAATGTCAGGCTTTGATCTGTGTTCCGGGTGGAGATGTGAGCCCTTACAGGCCCCCAAATCCCTGATTTGCACAATCCAGGGTTGTCAAATTCATGGAAGGTGTAAAACCCATCTTCTTCTTGAGACTGCATGCCTTGTGGATGCCCCATCCCTGGAACTGTTCAAGGCCCTGAGAAACCTGGGCTAGTGGGAAACAGATGATCTTAAATGTCCAACCCAAACCATTCCATGATCATTCCATGCTCATGGTGTGTCTGTCCAGAGCTCCCTTGGTCGAAGGGTGGCTGCTGGAGACTGCCAAGGACTTCACCACCCAACAGCCAAACAAAGACCAGCTCCAGCCACCCGAAATGGTTCTGTTTAAGGCTCCAGAAATCCCCGTTTCTAAGCTCCAAGTGCTTCCATGGCTTTTATTTCCCTTCAATGACCTGGAGAGCAAATGCTAATACAGGTTTTAGCAAGGCCAAGGCTTGAGTGAGTCCAGGCCTCCTTCAGTGCACCGGAGGTGTCACCTCTGCGGCTTTCTGTACCCAGGTCCCAGGTCTTACCTCCTGTGGGGTTGGATGAGGCTCCGGCAGCCCTCAAAACATTTGGAATTGTGCTTTTCCATCCCACATCCAGGCCTGTGTCATCTCTTCTGGAGCTGAAGGTCTTTTCTTGCTTTATCAATGGCATATTTTAATAATACCTGGTGAGGTGGGAACACAATGAGCTGCTTTTCCTGCTTTTCCTCAGCTTTCCAATCTGTTATCAGCTATTCTCATTCCGAGGGCTCAGGAGCGTCCCTGGATCCAGCCAGGGAGACAAAGGCCTGAAGAAATTCCCACTGGAGTCAAAAGGAAGGATTGTAGCACATCAGCACAAGCTTTGGAGGATATTTGGCCTATTCCCAATTTATTAATATTGTTAATTATGGAATGTTAAGGGGTTGGAAGGGACCTTAAAGCCCATCCAGTGCCACCCCTGCCATGGGCAGGGACACCTCCCACTATCTCAGGTTGTTCCAAGCGCCGTCCAGCCTGGCCTTGGACACTTCCAGGGATCCAGGGGCAGACACAGTTTTCCTGCCAGGACCTCAACACCCTCAATTTCTCTCTTCAAATCATTCCCATTTCCCTGTAGTAGAGGAGAATCCAAAGGGCTTCCCCAGCTGGGTGTTCACTGAGCATCATTCCTTGGACACTTGCTGGGAGGTGGGAATAGGAACCCCTGAGTGCAGCTGGGCAGGGATTAAACCCTTTCCCAGGAGACCAGTGATTTCCCTATAAAAACCCTGCCCTGAACAACCTTTTCCTGCTGTGTTTGATGTCCCCCACAAACACACACACAGAGGAATTCCAGGGAAGATGAAACAAGGGAAATTTCCTGTATTTGAGTGCTTAACATCTGATCCCCTCCCAGGTTTCTCCCCTGTGAGATGTTTCCGAGCTGTGCCAGAGGCTGGAAATACCTTTCCTTCAGCAATCCAGGGCCAGGAGGGAACTTTTCCCTCAGTTCAAAGGGGGTGATTCCAGGTTTGGGAGCAGATGCCAGGGGGAATTTTTCCCCAATACCTGGAGGTGACTCCAGGTTTGGAAGCAGATGCCAGGGGTGATTTTTCCCTCAGTTCCTGGAGGTGACTCCAGGTTTGGGAGCAGATGCCGTGAGGATTTTTTCCTCAATGCCTGATGTGATTCTGCGTTTGGGAGCAGAGTCCAGAGGGAATTTTTCCCTCAGTTCCTGGAGGTGACTCCAGGTGTGGAAGCAGATGCCAGTGACGAATTTTCCCTCAGAGCCTGAGGTGACTCCAGGTTTGGGAGCAGATGCCGGGGGGGACTTTTCCCTCAATTCCTGGAGGTGACTTCAGGTTTAGGAGCAGATCCTAGGAGGGATTTTCCCCTCAGTTCCTGGAGGTAACTCCAGGTTTGGGAGCAGATGCCAGGGGGAATTTTTCCCTCAGTTCCTGGGGTGATTATTCCCTCAGTTCCTGGGGGTGACTCCAGGTTTGGGATCAGATTCCATGAGCATCCCTGGTGCTTTCCCTGGAAGGGGGGGATTGCAGGTGCTGGTGGCTGTGAGGGTGAGCGGAGGGGCTGGGAATGCTCCTCGAAGGATTGTTCCCTGCCTGATTAATGTTTCCTTTCTCCACAGGTGGACAAAACATCTTTCCAGGAGCCCCTTGTTTCCCAGGCACCAAGATACAGAGAGCAGGGCTTGAAAAAGCACATCCATCCTCCCTTATGGTCCTCTGCATATGAAATCATGGAATGGTTTGGGTTGGAAGGGACCTTAAAGATCATCCAGTTCCAGCAGGGACACCTTCCACTGTCCCAGGTTGCTCCCAGCCCCGTCCAACCTGGCCTTGGACACTTCCAGGGATCCAGGGGCAGCCACAGCTTCTCTGGGCAACCTGTGCCAGGGCCTCCCCACCCTCACAGCCAGGAATTCCTTCCCAATATCCCACCTAAATCTACCCTTTTCCATCTCAAAGCCATTCCCTGTGTCCTGTCCCTCCATCCCTTGTCCCCAGTCCCTCTCCAGCTCTCCTGGAGCCCCTTTAGAGCAAGGGGCTCTCAGGTCTCCCTGGAGCCTTCTCTTCTCCAGGTGAACCCCTCCAGCTCTCCCAGCCTGGATCCAGAGGAGAGCTCTCTTTATATTATCACATTTATCCCATTTTTCCACAATATCCAGGTGCTTTGGCTCATCTTGTACCCAGTCAGGGCAAAACTGACTCCAACACCCCCAGGATTATTTGCTAACCCAGACCAAGGCATCAAAAAGGCCACATTCCCTGGGGAATTCCAAGTGATTATCACTCCACCAAATTAAAACCACAACTCCAGTAATTTGCCAAAAGCACATCCATCCTCCTTCAAGGCCCTCTTCATATAGAACCATGGAATAGTTTGGGTTGGAAGGAACCCAAAGCTCACCCCATTCCATCCCCTGCCATGGGCAGGGACACCTTCCACTAGCCCAGGTTGCTCCAAGCCCCATCCATCCTGGCCTTGGACACTTCCAGGGATCCAGGGGCAGCCACAGCTTCTCTGGGCAACCGCTGGAAGTGTTTTCCTTGAGGCCTCACAGTCTTTAATATTATCTGGGGTGATAAAACATCTGGGAATATTTTTTGGTATGACTTTGTTGCTCAGACTGTGCTGCTTTTTCTTGTTCACTGTTCTCATCCAGAACTTCCCTCTGAAGACACTTCGGAATTAAAATTGTTCCTATTTCTTCAAAAGGATCTGTTCAAGTAGATGTTCTTTCCAATGTAATTTTTCACCTGGAAAGACTGTCCTACAAACATTTCTCCATGCACTGGGCTGAGTTTTGGCGTTTGAAGACTGAATCACAGTCATTTAGTTTGGAAAAACCCTCCAAGGTCATCAGGTCTAAGCTGTGACCAATCTGACATTTATCACAAGGATTTGGAGGGTTGTGCTTCTTTTTTTCAGTTCTTGTTAGTCCTGGAATATCCTGAGTTGGAAGGGACCCACAAGGATCATCCAGTCCAACCCTCAGCCCTGCACAGACACCCCAACAATCCCCCCCTGCGCCTGAGAGGATCATCCAAACCCTCCTGGAGCTCTGGCAGCCTTGGGGCTGTGCCCACTGCCCTGGGGAGCCTGGTCAGTGCCAACCACCCTCTGGGGGAAGAGCCTTGTCCTGAGATCCCTGGACCTTTCCCTGTCCTCTGCCACAGTCAGCACACTTCCTGAATTATTGAAACCCCTGTTTGGAGACAGCCATGATTTAACGTCAACATTTAAATGTCTCTGCTGCTCCCATCCCTCAGGTCTCACCCTCTGCTGAAGGATCAGTCCCAACAGCCCAAGTGCAACTCTCCAAGAGCTTTGTGAGCAGCAGCAGCCCCAGGACTGCCTGGGATGCTTCCCTGGATGCCCTCCCAGGCTCAGGGTTGTCTTTTCCTGGCTCATTTTCCTCTGAGTTTTTGGAAACTGCCTGGAGTCAACTCCTCTGCAGTTCCAGAGCCCTGGAACAAAACCTTTTTGTTCCCTTTTTACTCCCTGAAGTTGCAGCACCTGAGATGTGCCGAGGGGAGGAGAAAACACTAGTTCCCAGCTAATGATCTGTGCCCTTTGGTGGAAATACAGAGCTCATCAGGAGCTCGGAGGGAGTCTGAGCCCCCAGGCTGCTCCAAGCACGTGTGATCTCTTCCAGGGCGGGGGATTTTGGAGAGCTGCTCCCAAAGGAGGTGATTTGTTGGTATTTTCAAGGCAGATCCTTGTGCTGTGAAAGGGAAATACTGGGAGAGAACAGCACTGCTCCAAACTGTCTTCAAAAGTTCAATAGTTACGGGATCTCTGAGATCAGAGTCCCCCCCGTGCCCGATGCCCACCTTGTCCCCAGCCCAGAGCACTGAGTGCCACGGCCAGGCCTTCCTTGGGCACCTCCAGGGCTGGGCACTCCAAACCTCCCTGGGCAGCCCCTGCCAAGGCCTCACCACCCTTTCCAGGGAGAAATTCCTCCTCGTGTCCCACCTGCCCCTCCCCTGGCACAGCCTGAGGCCGGTCCCTCTCCTCCTGTCCCTTGTACCCAAAAGTGCTCCCAGAATTCCAGGTGTAACCTGCAGCGTGTTTTCCGTAATTCCTCCGCAGCTCCAGATCCCGACTTTACAAAATCCAACTCTCCCTTTATCACCTCCCCTGGTCTCCCATCCCTTTTTCCACGCCGCTCTAAGGTCAGCCTTCAATGTTCGTCATCAGATTCCTGCAATAACCTCGATTATCCATTACATTCACGCTAATGATCTTTGGAATTGGCCCCTGGGAGATAAAATACTCGTTTAAACCCATTTTTTTCCTGTCTGTGGCTTTAGAAGCCGAAGGATCTGTTCAGTTTTCATGACCTCCCCCTCCTGCACTTGTGGGTTATTTTTATTGCCTCACAGAAAAGTGTGATTCTGGGTTTTAAATACAGATTTTTCCTGCAGGTGAGGATAATTTAAATTACCTTTCCAAGGCCTGTGGGATGAAAATTATCCACAAACAAACAACAAGTGAGAATTGAATTTGTCTCAGGATCCCTGAGCACTGGGATTATCTCCCAGACATGTGACTCTGGTAGCTTCTTATTTTGCTTTTCCTTGGAAAAAAAGTGTTGCACTTTTAATTAACGTTTGCTCCCTTTTCTCCTCACATTTTCCTGAATATACAGTAATTTAACTAATAAATTCATTTATAAATCTCTCAAACCTCTTGCCCCTGGTTTTGGGGGCAATTAAATTAAAATTTAAATGAAAGCATCCTCCTAAAAATCAATTATTTCTTCGTTGTGTTCTTGTTTTCACTGCCACCCTTCCGTTTTAACTGATACATCCACCACTTCAGCACAGCTTTGTTGCCCCCAAACCCTCTCAGGACCTCCCCAAACCCCCTTTGTTCACCCCCAAACTCCCTTTTGGCCCCTCAAACCCCATTTGGGACCCCTCAAACCCCATCTGGGACCCCGCAAACGCCATTTGGGACCCCCAAAAGTCCTCTGGAACCCACCCAAGGAGTTGAAGATCCCCCCTGACAACCCCAAGCCCCCTCAAGACCCCCCCAATCCCTTTCAGAGCCCTCCCCAAACCCTTCAGGGTCCCCGCAGGCCCCCTCAGGAGCCCCCAAGCAGCCTCAGG
>VZRE01014647.1:16918-44523 GCA_013396775.1 Cephalopterus ornatus
AATGCCCCAAACCTTCCCCCCACCATCTCCTCAGGACCCCCTGATTTCACCCTGGATTGAGAATGAACAGCTCTTCCAACTCCAAATTACAAAATTATTTAAAAATTATTTATACTTGCTAATAATTAGATGTAATTTTTATTCCCTTTATATTTACTATTATATTTACTTATATTTAATTTTATATGAACTCATTACATTTAAAACAATTATAAAATAGCCTCTTGGCCAGAGAAGTGAAGATCGACTTCCAGGAAAAAACACTGTGGCTCCTTATTTGCATTTCAAACTCTATTTAACTCCGGTGCTAATTACCATTTAAAGCCAAAGGCTTCTGTTTCACACTCGAGGGGTTTGAAAGCCCTTTTTATGCTTCACCTTTAAGGAGCTGGATGTGGATGATCCCGAACATCAAAGCTGAATTTGCTCTGCTGCACTGCGAAGTCCTCACTCCGGCTGGCAGAGATGCCTGGGTTAATTGCTGTCTGCCAGGAAAAGGGCAAATTAAATCAAATTAAATGTAAATAGCCAGGAGGTCCGAGGAAATAAAGAAAGAATTGCCTGTTGCATCTCCTTCGGTGTCTCCTGTGTAATGACATCACGTGTGGTTTCACTTCTTTAAGTGGATTTGAAAGGTTTGAAGAAGGGAAAAAAAGGTGGAGGTTTTCCTAACAGAGCCCAAATTCTGCATTTGCCTGTGAGTGATCCAAAGTTGGAATCGTTTCCGGATGGAAAAGGAGTGATCCCATCTCTGCCTGCAGTGATGTCCCCAAGGAAGGCCTGGCCGTGGCACTCAGTGCTCTGGGCTGGGGACAAGGTGGGCATCGGGCACGAGGGGGATCCAGGGGCTGGGAGGGATTTTCCAACCTCAGGGATTCTGGGATTCTTTGATTCTATGAACCATGGAGAGTGGAAAGTGCTCTTTGTACTTTCAGGATTTGACCTAAAACGACTCATTTTTCAACTGCAACATTTTCACATCTTGAGTTTCCTGAATCTCATTTGCCACCTTCTTAAGGGCACAAGGGACAGGAGGAGAGGGAACGGCCTGAGGCTGTGCCAGGGGAGGGGCAGGTGGGACATGAGGAGGAATTTCTCCCTGGAAAGGGTGGTCAGGCCTTGGCAGGGGCTGCCCAGGGAGGTTTGGAGTGCCCAGCCCTGGAGGTGCCCAAGGAAGGCCTGGCCGTGGCACTCAGTGCTCTGGGCTGGGGACAAGGTGGGCATCGGGCACAGCCTGGACTTGATGGTCTTGGTGTTCTTTTCCAATCTCAGGGATTCTGTTTTAGGATTTGACCTAAAACTACTTATTTTTCACCCTCTGATATTCCAAAGCTGCTGCCACATCTCCAAAACGTTGCATGGTTCCTGCCGTTCCCTTTTTCCTTCCAAACGATCTTTTCCAGTTTTAAGCTGTCCTTTCCCCTGAGTTTGGTGTCTCCTGCTCCGTGCAAGAAGCTTTGGGAGCTGCAGCTGTTGAGATCCCAGAATCACTGAGGTTGGAATTAGGGTTGGAATCTGCCACAGGAACAAGGCAACAGGTCAGTTCCTTTCTCCTGACATTTATTTTGGGATCTCCCCACAGCTTTTTAGATGTTTTCCAAACACGGTTTGCTCAAAGCAGTGGCTTGTGCTGCCTGGATTTCTCTCCCGTCAGGTCCTTTGGTGTACGAGGGAGGCTTTAAGGAATATTTTGCCCCATGCTGAGGTGCAATTTCATATCCTGAGCTTACAAGATTCCCAAAGAAAGGATGGAAAACGTGTCCCTGCAGGACTTTTGTTGGAAACAACTCTTCCAGTTACAGACCCTGCTGAGCAAAGAGCAAATCCGGGACTGAGTCCATCTGTGTTCAGCACAGGAGAAACTTTGGCACGGGCTTCCCTCCAGGGGAATTCCACGATGGATTGGGACCCAAAAATCAGGGAGACACTCTGCGCTCTTCCTTGTTGATGCCGGGTTTTATATCCCAGCTTTTTCACTGGATGAAATGAGAGATGGATCACTGTTTCACTAAGATGGATATTTTTTTCCCCCGTTTCTTTTTCCCTCGGAAACATCTCAACAGGATATTCCTTGGCACATCCTTGTCAGGTTAGTGTTGGATATTGAAGGACTTGGTGAGGAGAAGGAACTGCACATCTCAAAGAATCAGGGAATCAGGGAATCACTGAGCTCTAAAAAACCAAACCAGAATTAATTTTACTGTCTTGGCTTAAATATCTCAAGGCAAAACTATTCCAAATAAAAAGTTTGCTGAGGAACTAAGGAAGCTTGCAAAGGAAAAGCCTGGAGAAAGTTGCCCCTCACAACATAGTCAGAAGGAATTTTCCAGGTGCTTTATAACAAGAGAGGGAAAGAGAATATTTAATTGATATTTAATTGATATCTTTATTATTATATAAGGTTCATCTTAGGTTTGAGTGTGTTTTATTAATGCCCAAACATTAATTTCCACCTTTCCACACTCACTCTCACTCCTAAATGCTGGAAGGGCACACCAAGGACCTCTCAGATGTTGCAATATAGGAAAATCATTTGGAAAACTGCTGCAATTCCTTCTTTTTACACAGATTTCATAAGTCATGTTCCACTCATTTGTAAAAGCAGGTAAATTTGGATATTATTTGAGAAAAAAAACAGTAAATAATAGGAAAAAATGTAAAAAATTGTGAAAATAGTTAGAAAAAAAATAGGATCACCTGCACAGAGAAATAATGGAAAAACCAGCTCCATGCTTGTCTATGATCCATAAATCAGATTTATGTTGGAAGGTGTGATGGCGAGAAGGGAGGAAAAGGCAAAGTGCCAAAAACTTTCCAGGTGGGCACTGGTGGGACTCACCTGGAATGTCCCAGACTCTCCTCATGGCACAGGGAAAACACAACAGCAGCAGGAATTCCAGGAAAGGAAGGAAAAAGAAGAGTCTGACTTGGAAAGACCGACTTGAGTGAGCAGAAGCTGGAGAGGGGAGGTTGGAGAACACGGAAAAAGGGACAAATGGAATGGGAATATTGATATTTAGGAGGGAATAAACGGCCTGGAAAGGAGAGCTTGGGAAAATTGGACCTCCCCAACTATCAGCATTAGGAATAAAGGATGGATGTGGCACTTGGGATGGCTTAGGATGGCCTTGGCAGTGCTGGGGAACAGTTGGATTTGAGCTCTCAGGGGGCTTTTCCAACCTCAATAATCTTGGGATTCGAAGAGAAATTCAGAAAGAAAATGTTTTTACATGGAAAAAATGTTTTTACATGGAAATTCAAAAGCAAAATGTTTTTACGTGGAAAACGGGAATTTCCCACGGAACTCGCCGCTCCAGGGAGTCAGTGCAACAAAAAAGACCTGGAATTAGCTGGGATCAACCAGGAATATCCAAAGTGTCTGCAATCAGTCATAAAAAAACCTAAGGAAAGAATGGAAATTCATGTTTTACCTCTCCAAGTAATTTTGGGCAATAATAAAGTAATAAAGTGGATTATTCCTCAGCCCTTCATTTTTTGAGCTCTAACTTTCCTTTTATTCCATTTATTAGAAATTCCTGTATCAAAACCAGCCCTTTTAATGTGAACATTTAATGCTTTAAAAAGTGAATTTTAACATGAAAAATGCCTGCAAAATAACTCTCAAAATGTGTAAGTTAAAGGGAACATTTATTTTTTCACTTCTTTTCATGACTGAGGTGAATCCGCACCTGATATTTATGAGTAATTCTTGGGGGTTTTTTTGGCTTAGCAAAGCTTTATGAAACAAAAAGTTTGCAGTTTTATATAATATATTAAGGCTACACTTCACAAACTCGAATCATAACTAGATTTAGGATTTTATGGCCGGGTTGGAAGTTTATTTTATGGTAATCTCTGGGTGTGTTATGTCCTTTTCCAGACAAACAGGAGGGAAAATAACCGCCCCCCCCAGACAAATTTCTCTCCCACACCAACCTGATTTCATTGATTTAATACTTGACCTTTCCCATCGGATGGAAATCACAAATTTCGGTTCATCTCTGTCTTGTTTTTTCCCCTGTATTGTATGAAATTAGTTTTCCGGAGGCTGGAAAATAATAAATATGAATCGATTTTTTTTTCAGTATTCCTGTGAACAGTCTCAATCCAGGAAGGACAGTTTGTTGGGCAGCTTTGGGCAAGGTGATGGTGGCGTTTGTTTTCAATTTCCTTAGAGAAAAAATGGATTCAAAACTTCAGATCTTTCATTCCTTGGACTTGATTTGCTCCTTCGGCCACAAAATGGGAAACTTCATAGAATCATGGAATTTGGGTTGGAAGGGACCTTCAGGATCATCCAGTTCCAGCAGGGACACCTTCCACTAGCCCAGGTTGCTCCAAGCCCTGTCCAACCTGGCCTTGGACACTTCCAGGGATCCAGGGGCAGCCACAGCTTCTCTGGGAATTCCATCCCAGCCCCTCCCCACCCTCCCAGCCAGGAATTCCTTCCCAATATCCCATCTCTCCCTGCCCTCTGGCAGTGGGAAGCCATTCTCTGTGTCCTGTCCCTCCATCCCTTGTCCCCAGTCCCTCTCCAGCTCTCCCGGAGCCCCTTTAGGCCCTGGAAGGGGCTCTCAGGTCTCCCTGGAGCCTTCTCTTCTCCAGGGGAACCCCCCCAGCTCTCCCAGCCTGGCTCCAACCCTTGGAGCATGTCCGTGGCCTCCTCTCCAGCATTCCCATCCAGCAGCAACCACCATCCCACCATCCTGGATGTCCTTCTCCCCCAGTCTCCATGTGGATGATTCCCACTCCCAGAGGAACAAGCACCGGGAGCAGATGGGGGACGTGTCCCACGGGAGTCCCTCAGGGCTGAGGAACATCATCCTCTGGGGAGGTTCCATGAGCAAGAAGAGGCACAGAATCCCAGAATCTGCTGAGTTTGGAGAGACCCATAAGGATCTTGGAGTCCAACTCCTGGCCCTGCCCAGGCCCATCCCCAAGAGCTCCTCCTTGGCCACCTTCAGCTCACTATAAATAGTATTTTTCCTGTAAAATATCCTTCCCCTCAGTCCCTGCAGGGAGGGATGGCTGTGTGGAATTCCTTATCTTCCCTGGGTGGGCAGCTCCCAACTTCCTCAGGCAATTCCTCCAGCGCTGTTGGGAACATTTCCAGCTCCTTGCTAATAGTTTTCCTTCAGTCCTTGCTCCCAATTAACCTTTCCTCCTTCCTTTAATCCACTCAAGCGCACTTGCCACCGTTTCCATTTTTCCTCCACCTAATTGAGGCTTTTCATCCCCCTCCCCCCTTTTCTTTTGAATGCCAATCTAATGATATTGTTATTGCTGCTGTAAAACCAGCTGGTTATTGATAACTTCTGCTCCGGACTAAATTAAACTCGGCCTTATCGTTGTTCAGTGCTCAGCACTGCGACGCGGAAATCAACCTTCCGTGTGTTCTGCTCTTTCCCAAGGCTTGATTTCGGGAATAATCTGCTGTTCAATCGCTCGGCTCGGCTCTTCAAGAACCAAATTCAGCTGTGCCTTTGTCCAGGCTTTATGAAAAATACATGAAAAGCAGCGAGAGATTAAGTCTATCGCTCCGGGAGAGGTTCAAGAGCTCCTGAGCAAAACTGGGTTTATACTGTAAAGAAACTGAAGAAACATTTCACCAAGAGCCTTGAAAAGCACTGAATAAACACCAAATTTTTTGTGCTTGTGGCACAGACATCCTTCCAACACAGACACAGGGGTTTTTTGTGCCACAGAGGAAGGAATTTTTGGTTTATTATCCATTTTTGGGGCTAAAAAGTCTGGGAGCTGTTGTATATTCTTTTCCTATTTTTTTTTTTAGATGAATAAATCAACCGTTAATTCCCAGATGACTCGGTGAAAACAAATAACTGGAGCAACCTGGGCTAGTGGAACGTGTCCCTGCCCTTGGCAGGGGGTGGCACTGGATGGGCTTTAAGGTCCCTTCCAACCCAAACCATTCCAGGATTGGATAATTTAAATAAAGGGGATTTCTATCTTTTCTTTTTCCATTTTAATAAGGGCTCCCAGGGGGTTATTTCCTCCCCAGGTGACAGGGCAGGTGATTATTTCACCACTGACTGAAATGTTGCCTGTTCCTGCTTTTGGGCCAGCAGGCTTCCAGCCAGCAGACCACCCTCATCCCAGACCTACAAATCCCAGATGATGTCTGGACACCTCTAATTGCCAAAGAATAAGCTGAGAGGAATTCAATTAAAAACGTCAGAAGGATGTGGATGGGTTGGAGTGAATCCAGAGGAGACCATGAAAATATTCCAAGGGCTGGAGCCCCTCTGACATGGAGCCAGGCTGGGAGAGCTGGGGGTGTTCAGCTGGAGAAGAGAAGGCTCCAAGGAGACCTGAGAGCCCCTTCCAGGGCCTAAAAGGGCTCCAGGAGAGCTGGAGAGGGACTGGGGACAAGGAGTGGAGGGACAGGACACAGGGAATGGCTTCCCACTGCCAGAGGGCAGGGAGAGATGGGATATTGGGAAGGAATTGCTGGCTGGGAGGATGGGGAGGGACTGGAATGGAATTCCCAGAGAAGCTGTGGCTGCCCCTGGATCCCTGGGAGTGTCCAAGGCCAGGTTGGACGGGACTTGGAGCAACCTGGGCTAGTGGGAGGTGTCCCTGCCCGTGGCAGGGGGTGGAATAGGATGAGCTTTGGGTCCCTTCCAACCCAAACCATTCCATGATTCTATAATCTAAGTAAAGGAGGTATCATTTATTTATTTATTTATTTATTTAATTATATTTATTCATTTCTCCTAATTTAATATTTAATCAGTTACTTAATTTTTTTTTTTAAAAAAAGTGATAGAATTTCAATAAAGGTAGTGTTACTGGCTGGGCTTTAAGATCCTTCCCAATCCAAACCATTCTGCAACTCCATGAAAAACTTCCTGGGAAACCCAACTCAGGCAGTTGCTACTCAGAGCAGTATTGTCCTGGTTGACCTGAGGAATCATTTTCCAAATGATTCCCTCATCCCACCTTGAATATCTTCGGCTTTGGCTGCGAGAGACGAGGCCCCTCGTTCTGAACGAGGAAATCCCGAGTGGAAAACCCTCGGGAGGGCCAGGGACAAATCCTGCAGCACAAAAGAGCAGCGTTTTTAACACATTTTGATGTATTCGGCTCCTACCAGTGGAGGGTGGAGGGGAAGTTCCCGGAGTGCTCCAGAGGGCAGCGAGGGCCGGGAGCAGAAATCGCATCGGGGATGAGCTGCAGAGGAACGAAACGGAGCCGGGCGTTTGTGCGACACGAGATAAAAATGACTAATGGGCTGATCAGACAAAGGCAGCAGAAGGAAGGAGGGCAGAGGGCAGGAAATTATAGCCAGCAATTACTGGCCAGGATGGGAGCCAAGGATAAAACCAGGGCCTTGCTGAGCTTTCCGAGACACAGGATCTCAAGGGAAGGACAACCAGTGGCAAATTTAGTGCCATTTGGCTGAAATCGCCGGAGGAACTCAAGGGACTTGGAGCCCTGGGAGCTCAAAGGAGGAAAAGGTTGAAATCCTGTGATTTGGGAACAGGGAATGGAGCTTTTGCAGCTGCAGGAGCCATTTAACTTGTCATTTATTGATTACAGTGAGTTTTAGAGACGATTGGTGTCATATCTCTGCATCATGTAGATGTAAAGGAGGAAATTTTGTGACACAGAATGATCTCTTCTCTAAGTTGAATTTGAAACAGAAAAAGTTTTAAATTCCTGCCCATCCTTAGCACAGCCCATTTCCCAGCTCCAGATACGCAGATATCCAATTATCATCCATCCTGGGAGTTTAACCAAGACCAAACAATTGAATAACCTACTTTGCTTGTTCCCTGCCTTTCCTTTCTCCTTTATTCCTTTGATTCCTTGCAAAAGTCAGAGTTCTACTTGGGGGTTATTTTATTTTATTATTTATTTATTTATTTTATTTTTTATGTTATTTTATTTAATTTTATAATTTATTTTATTTTTATTTTTATTTTTTACTTATTTTATTTTTCTTTTTATTTAATTTATTTTATCTTGATTTATTTAATTTTATTTTTATTCATTTTATTTTTCATTTATTTTATTTTAATTTCAATTTTTATTTTTATTTTTTTATTTTATTTTTCTCTCTGTTATTTTATTTTTATTTTTATTTATTTTATTTTAAGTTTTATTTAATTTATTTTTGTTTATTCTGTTTTTAATTTAATTTATTTTATTTTTATTTTAATTTTATTTTATTTTGTTTTATTTTATTTTGATGTATTTAACGTAATTTCTATTTTTCTTTATTTTTTATTTTATTTTATTTATTTGTTTATATTTTTAACTTTAATTTTTAGTTATATTTATTTTATTTCTTAAATTTTTTTAATGTATTTTATTTTAATGTATTTTAATGTATTTTATTTTATTTTCGATTTTTTCCTTCCTCCTTCCCTGAGGACTGAGATGCTTTCCGAGTGTGGCACAATGAATAGAATGGGAGATTCCCACGTGTTTTCCCATAAAATCTGCAGTGCAGGAACAGCTGAGCCTCTTCCCCATCCTCAGAAAACACAGGAAAAGCTTCTGCCCAGCTGGACTTGACTGACCCTGTTCTGGGTCTAAGAATCTTATATTTCAAACCCAAACTTATTTGTCACCTAAAAACTGCCAAATCTTACCGGGAGGTTTATTTGGGAAAAAAAAAATCAAGGTGTGTCGCCATTTCAAGGAGTGTCATAATCCAGATTTTTCCATTCTTTAAATTCCTTGACGCTCTGTAAAAATAGAAAGAAATCCCTGAATAAACTGGTGGAATATTGGGATCATTCAAGAGCGTGTGCTCAAATGGGATTTGATATTCCTTGTTTCATGGACTGCAGGACATGCAGTGGGATGGTCAGACCCTGAGGAGGGTGATCCTGTCCCACCGTATCGTCCAAGAATTTAACAGCCGGGGATTTAGGCTGAAGACCAACCGGAGTTTCACTCGGGGATGAAGTGGAGAAAAAGGCCGTTTCAGAGGGAAAGTCATCCTGCCTCTCTTAGGCCTCCTGCCACAGAGGCCTTTGAGGCCCTGGCCCTCACACATGTCTACTTGTGCACCTAAAAAGCTGTTTATGCACCTAAAAAGCCTACTTATGCACTTAAAATGCCTATTTTTGCTCCGAAAAATTCCTAAACCTGAGCCAATGGCACGAAGTCCCTCTGAAAACAGCTCAGGAACTGAAACCCAAACCCTTTAGCTGCCATTAATGCCCCAACCAGCTCCTGTCTCACATCTGGAGTCAGCACAGGGACACCCTTTCCTAATTCCTTAAAATCCCATTCCTAAGTCCAGAGAAACCCTTTCCTAATCCCAGTGGAACCTTCTCCTAAGTCCAGAGGAAGCTTTTGCTAAGTAAATCCAGAGAAAACCTTTCCTAAGTCAGGCTCCTCGATGCCCCCAAAGCTGGTGCCTTTATTTGCCCAAACTTTGGTTTTCTTGGAATCTTGACCCTCCTCCGACATCCAAGTGACCCCAAAGTGCCAGCAGAAGAAGAAGAGAAAGATCCACAGGGTCAAGAAGCCCTGGGACATCTTTTCATGGCTTGGGGGGATTTAGGGATCACCGTGGAGGAGCTTTAAAGGTGATCATTCCAAGGAAATGGTGTCAACTGGGAGGCAGATGGAATGGGAATGCTCCTGAGACATTGCTGGGAAGGACATACTGAGAAAGCAAATAGGACTTTGGTCTTCAGACCCCAGTTATGGAATATTTGAGGAATAGCAAGTGTAGGGAATGGAACATGCACCCAACTTTTCCTCCTTTCAATGGATATCCTTGTAGGCACCTAAAATGCCTATTTTTGCTCCTAAAACCTCCTAAATCTGAGCCAATGGCACAAAGTCTCACTGAAAGCAGCTCAGGAACTGAAACCCAAACCCTTTATCTGCCACTAATGCCCCAACCAGCTCCTGTCTCACATCTGGAGTCAGCACAGGGACACCCTTTCCTAATTCCTTAAAATCCCATTCCTAAGTCCAGAGAAACCCTTTCTAAGACCAGAGAAACCCTTTCCTAAGTCAGGCTCCTCGATGCCCCCAAAGCTGGTGCCTTTATTTGCCCAAACTTTGGTTTTCTTGGAATCTTGACCCTCCTCCGACATCCAAGTGACCCCAAAGCGCTGGCAGAAGAAGAAGAGAAAGATCCACAGGGCCAAGAAGCTCTGGGACATCTTTTCACGGCCTCCTTTTGTGCCTATGAATATTAAATATTAAATATTAAACTTGCCCCAACTGGAGAATTCCAACAGCAAAGTTGTCGTTAACCAGGCCCAGCAAAGCAGGTCTTGTTAACAACTTTAACCTTCAAATATATCCAGATCACTTCCAAATCTGCCATATTTTAATCAAATTGATTTTTTTTTCTTAATGTTGTTGCAGGCTCGTAACCGAGGAATGTGAATAAGTAACAAAATTAAACCCTTTCGGGCATTCCCGGGGCTACCGGTTATTTATTTATTTAAATCAAATATACGACGGTGGGAAAGCCTCTCGCATTAAATTATGGGCAGCAAAACACAGCCCAGGTCTCTCTGGTGGAGGGAACTCATTAATGTCATCCCAATAATTTGGTGTGAAATATGATCATCCCGAGAAGTACATTTATTTACACTTGCAAATCCGAAATAATACAGTTGAGATATATGAGGCAGCAATTAGGGAATATGTCTGCAGGTATTCAAGGAAAACATCACTCGGCTTCCGCTGCAAAAAATGAATATTTTATTGCCAGTGCATCTGTCTAATTGAATAATGAGGGTTCCAAGGCTCTCTTGCAGGTAGAGCAGCAACGGGAATTTTGGCTGAGTGTAGGAGTAATTCCCCTGGAGGAGACCTGGGAAAACAAGAGGAGTTTTGTCTGTTCTATGAAGACTCTTTAATTCCAACATCCTGGTGATGCCCAGTGGGTGCCCCACTCCATGTGGGGTGTGAGAGTGGAATACAGCCATGGAATTCCAGAATGGTTTGGGTTGGAAGGGACCTTAAAGATTATCTTGTTCCAAACCCTTTCCATGGACGGGGCACTTCCCACTATCCCAGGTTGCTCCACCCTGGCCTTGGACACTTCCAGGGATCCAGGGGCAGCCACAGCTTCTCTGGGCAACCTGTGCCAGGGCCTCCCCACCCTCCCAGCCAGCAATTCCTTCCCAATATCCCATCTCTCCCTGCCCTCTGGCAGTGGGAAGCCATTCCCTGTGTCCTGTCCCTCCATCCCTTGACAATAGTCTCTCTCCCTGTTTCCTGTAGCTACTCCAGGTCCTGGAAGGCCACAATCAAGTGATCCAAAAGCTTCCCTTCTCCAGGCTGAACAATCCCAATTCTCCCAGCCTTTCCTCCCAGGAGAGTTGCTCCATCTCTCTGATCCTCTTGGAATGGTTTGAGTTGGAAAGGACCTTAAAGCCCATCCAGTGCCACCCCCTGCCATGGGCAGGGACACCTTCCACTAGCCCAGGTTGCTCCAACCTGGCCTTGGACACTTCCAGGGATCCAGGGGCAGCCACAGCTTCTCTGGGCAACCTGACTTTTCATCTCAGTCTAACCTAAATCTTTTCATGCCTTTGCTGCCCCAACTCTTCCTTCCACCCTCTCCCCAGGGCCCAGCCCAGAGTAGGGCAGATGATTCCCTGCTCCCAGGAAGCACCACCTCTGAATCCACCACTCAGTGATGCCCAAAGGATCAACTCAGCCAAATTCAGTTTTGAATCAAATCATAGACTTCATAAGGTTGGAAAAGATCTTTAGGATCATCAAGTCCCGCCACCACCATATTCACCACTAACCCATGTCCTCAACTGCCACATCCATGTGTTTTGTGAACAATTCCAGGGATGGGGACTCCACCACTGCCCTGTGCAGCCTTGGCAACCCTTTCCATGAAGAAACTTTTCCTAAAATCCAATTTAAACCTTCTCTGGAACAACTTGTGGCCATTTTCTCAGTTGAGGTCACTCAGAGCAAGGGGATCAAGATGAGGGGGGACAGCTCCGTGCCACCCAAAGGGCTGAGCACTGGGACTGCTCCCATCCCAATTTTGGGCTTTGCTCTGGTTTTCCAGCAGTTCTTCAGCACCCAGAGAGTTTGGAGAGAGCAATTGGGGCATCTCAGGATTTCTGAGGCCTCCAGGTGACATAGAACAATATCCTTCAGCATCACCCCATAGAATATCCCTCAGCATCATCCCATATAACATCCTTCAGTATTATCCCCAGCTCATTCCCAAAGTAAAAGGCTTTTCCCTGGATTTACTTACCAATAGTAAAGGATTCTGCTGTTCCAGGGTCTTATTCCATGACTGTTTTTGCTTAATTACCCTGTAAAGGCCTGTGGCAACCCTTTGAACCCCAACAGCCACCAGTGCAGCCTCCCAGTGCAGTGCGAGAGTTCTGGGGTAAAACCAACGCTTTGAGCGAGTTTATAATGAGTACAACACACTGCAATTGTTTTTTTTTAGGCTCCTGGAATGAGCAGAAGCTCCACCTGGGAGCTCAAAGAGTCCAAGTGTATTAAGAGGTTGTGATTACTACACGTGTCGTTGTCGTATCAGTCATTGAGCAGCCACATCCTAATAAACCTCTGTGAAATTTGTCATTTCCAAGGCAGATTAATGCAGATTCCCATAATAAAGTCATCAGACGGCAAAATAATTATGCTCCAGCTTTGTCACTGCCAGGAATGTCTGTGTTCCCAAACACTGGGGGGGGAATGGTTTTTTTTGGGGCTGCTGTTTTCTTATTGATGAATTAACCAAATAAGCTCTTTAACAACTGCCCTCTGCAAAGGTGTTTTAATAAGAATCCAGAAAGGAGGGGGGGAAATTCAAATTATTTGAATAATATGATAACCAGTGGGTTCTCCAAGCTACTCTTTGGGAACCTGTGGATTCATGGCATGGATCAAAGACATTAATTCATCTGGCATTTCCTTGTTTGTGCACAGAAATGCAGGATAAGGTGGCAATTCAGCACCTGTTGGATGAGCAGAGATCTGCTGTGGCAGGAATTTCCCCGGACAGAGGGAGCACAGCTCACTCCAATGGATGGGCTTTCTTTTCTTCATGGCAAAAGCATCTGGCTGTTTTCAGCCCTGCCATCTCTGTGGGGTCACCAGGGTTGTCCCACGGCACCCAAAATGTCAAAAGGGCTGAGAGGAAACTCAAGGAGAGAGAGCTTTGCTATGAATTAAAGAGCAGCTGGTTAATGGAATGTGTTTGGATAGGAAATGGAATATATTTGGATAGGAAGTATCTAAAATATATCTGGCTAGGCCCAGATTTGGCTGTGCTGGTGCACGGGAGAGTCTCCCCCTGTCCCCAGAGGGGGTTTGTAACTGTGGCAAAGCTCTGCCAACCTGTCTCTGGCCCCAAGAAACATTTCCCTTCTGCCAGGCCAAATAGCAGAAAATGCCATCATTAAGGTTGCAAGGACAGTCTGGATCCATCCCTTTCATTTGTCCTGGTTTGTTTTCCCACTCTGGATCCATCCCTTCCATTTGTCCTGGTTTGTTTCCCCAGTCTGGATGGATCCTAAACCTCCCCTGGCACAGCTCAAGACCGAGCCCTCTTGTCCTACTGCTGGGTCCTGGGAGCAGAGACCAACCCCCCCCCCAGCTCTCCCCTCCTGCCAGGGAGTTTAGAGAGTGATGAGGTCTGCCCTGAGCCTCCTCCTCTCCAGGCTGAGCCCCCCCAGCTCCCTCAGCCTCTCCTCACAGCACTTGTGCTCCAGTCCCTTGCCCAGCCTCGCTGCTCTGCTCTGGCCCTGCTCCAGCCCCTCCATGTCCTTCCTGAGCTGAGGGCCCAGAGCTGGACACAGCACTCGAGGGGTGGCCTCACCAGCGCCGAGTCCAGGGCAAGGATCACTGCCCTGCTCCTGCTNAAGGCTCACTCCCCTGCTCCTGCTGCCACACTGTTCCTGAGCCAGCCCAGGATCCACTGGCCCTCTTGGCCCCCTGGGCACACTCTGGCTCATGTTCAGCTGCTGTCACCAGCACCCCCAGGTCCCTTTCTCTTCCCCAACTCTGTCCCAGCCTGGAGCTGCCAGGGGTTGTTGTGGCCAAAGTGCAGGACCCAGCACTTGGCCTGGTTGAACCTCATCCCGTTGGAATCAGCCCATGGATCCAGTCTGTCCAGGTCCCTCTGCAGAGCCCTCCTGCCTTCCAGCAGATCAGCACTCCCCCAGCTGGGTGTCATCTGCAAACTTGCTGATAGTGGACTCAATGCCCTCATCTAAATCATCAGTAAAGACCTTAAACAGGACTGGGCCCAGCACTGATCCCTGGGGACACCACTGGTGGCAGATCCCAGCTGGATGCAGCTCGGTTCCCCACCACTCTCTGGCCATCCAGAGACTTTATATCCTGCCCTGGGTCCCAGGGAGCTCTGGCAGAGCCAGGGCCGTAAAAGCACCTCCTAAATCTCACTTTTGTCCCTTCTCAGCAAATCTTTGGAGTTTATGACATTTCATAAAAGAGGTTCTCCCAGCACAATGCCTTTGGAGGTCAACTGCCTCTTCTCATCTGATTGCTCCAGGTTGGTAATTAAGTTACTGAGAATCCCATCAGATTTCAAAGGGAAGGATCAAGAACCATTTCTTTCATATCCAGTTAATGCCTGGAAATATGAGCTGTCCTGCACTTCCCACTATGAAATAAAAGCTGGGAAGAGGAAGACACCATAAAACACCTTTTACTCGAAGGCAAGAAGCAATAAATGATCTCTATGTCCTTTGAAACCTGAGTGGTTTTTCCTAAGGCTATAAATCCCTCTTTTAGGACCCGGCAGATGGACCCATTTGAACAGTTCATAATTTTTTTTTTTTTAATGCTGGGTTTTGGTTTGGGGTTTTATTTTTGTCTCTTTGCTCCTTGGACATCTTCATGCAGCAGAGCAGGGCTGGGCTGAGCAAGAAAACTCGGGGAAAACACGGTGGAAAAGCCCTGAAAGCCTTTCCTGTGTCACAGCCGAGGAGATCCAAAGGATGTCACACAGGGAATGACGCTGTGTCCACCTCCACAAAATTCCTTGATTGGTATTTTGGGTAACCCAGTCCAGATGTTTACACCAATAAAGTCATAAAGATTTCCACCATCCAAAAATCACACCTACTAATTTTTTGTCTTTTCTAGATGACTTGGTGAAGGTTAATTATCTCTGTTACATCATCATCCATGACATTCCCTTCCTGGTATTTTGGATAAGCCAGTCCAGGTGTAAGAATTTACACCAGCGTTGTAAGAATTTACACCAATAAAAAATTAGACTTATTAATTTTTTTTTTATCCAGAGCAATTAGTACTGATTAATTATCTCTGTTACATCATCATCCATGACATTCCCTTCCTGGTATTTTGGATAAGCCAGTCCAGGTGTAACAATTTACACCAAGGTTATAACTATTTGAACCATCCAAAAATTAGCCCCATTTTCCTTTCCCTGGATGAATTAATATAGATAAATTATCTTTGTTACCTCATCATCCGTGAAATTCCCTTCCTGATATTTTGGGTAACCCAGTCCAGGTGTAACTATTTACACCAAGGTTGTAACAACTCACACCACTGAAAAATTATATCTACTAATTCTTTTCTTTCCCAGATGAATTAGTAAAGATAAATTATCTCTGTTACATCATCATCCATGAAATTCCCTTCCTGGTATTTTGGATAAGCCAGTCCAGGTGTAACAATTTACACCAACAATGTCATAACTATTTACACTATCCAAACATTAGCCCCATTTTCTTTTCCCTGAATGAATTAATAAAGATAAATTATCTCTGTTACATCATCATCATCATGATCCATGAAATTCCCTTCCTGGTATTTTGGATAACTCAGTCCAGATGTAACAATTTACACCAAGGGTGCGGTTGTTTATACCATCAAAAAATGTATCTACTAATTCTTTTCTTTCCCAGATGAATTAGTAAAGATAAATTATCTCCGTTCCCTCATCACCCATGCAATTCCCTTCCTGATAGTTTGGATAGCCCAGTCCAGGTGTAACAATTTACACCATCCAAAAATTAGTCCCATTTTTTTCCCCTGCATGACTTCGGAAAGATAAATTATTTCTGTTACATCATCATCATCATCCATGAAATTCCTTTCCTGCTATTTTGGGTAACCCAGTCCAGGTCTAACTATTTAACTAAGGTTGTAACAATTTCCACCACCCAAAAATCAGACCTACTAATCTTTTTCTTTTCTAGATGACTTAATAAAGATTAATTATGTGTTTTCCATCATCTTCCATGAAATTCCCTTCCCGGTATTTTGGATAACCCAGTGCAAATGTAACAATTCACACCATTAAAAAATCATATCTACTAATTCTTTTCTTTCCCAGATGAATTAGTCAAGATAAATTATCTCTGTTACATCATCTTCCATTAAATTCCTGTCCTGATATTTTGGATAATCCAATGGAAATGTAACAATTTACACCGCGGTTGTAACAATTTTCTATGAAATTCCCTTCCTCTACTAATATTTTTCTTTCCCGGATGACTTAGTAAAGATTAATTATCTGTTTTACATCATCATCCAAGAAATTCCTTTCCTGTTATTTTGAATAACCCAGTCCAGATATAATTATTTGCACCAACGAGCTTGTAACTATTTACACCATCCAAAAATCAGTCCCAGGTTTTTTTTTCTCTGGATGAATTAGGAAAGATAAATTATCTCTGTTACATCATCATCTATGAAATTCCCTTCCTGGTATTTTGGATAACTCAGTCCAGATGTAACAATTTACACCAAGGGTGTAACCATTTACACCATCAAAAAATGTATATACGAATATTTTTCTTTCCGAGATGAATTAGTATTGATTAATTATCTCTGTTCCATCATCTTCCATTAAATTCCCTTCCCTTTTTCCAGCCCATTCCTGGCACAAACCATCTGGTTTCTGCTGCTGCACAAGTTTCCTGAGGGATATGAACTGAGTGTGAGGAAAACAGAGACCAAGGATCAAGAAAAAACCAGCAGAAATCGGGGTCATGTTGCTGGATGAGAAGAAAAAGATGGATAAAGCCAAAATTAGTATAATCTCAGAACGTTTTGGGTTGGAAGGGACCTTAAAAACATCCTAGGAGGGGAAATCAGGCTGTGGGTGTCACTTGAGCGGTGCCACCAGGGTTATTCCATGGGTGCCTAAAGGTAGAACCAGGAGTGAGATTAAATTAAATAATCATCTAATGAAATCCTGGGTAGAAAAATCCTTGTAACGACAGGGAATTAAAATATTTGTCACTGAATTTCTATGATCTTAAAAAAAATCTGAATGTCTTTTCAGTTTGGGTCTGTGTAACATGACTGACCTGGGATATTTTCGTTTCACTGGGATATTCCAGGGGATTTTTGCTCTGTGTGGGACAATCCAGAACCCTGCATAGGAGAGTTTCAGCTGCCGTAATTTTATCAAGAATCAAATCAAATTAGTCTGTGAGCCACTGATGTGAGACAAGATTAGCCAAACTCCCATTGTCATCCCTGACAGCCCCTCAGCTCCTCAGTTTTTATTTATAAGGGACATGAAGGAGCAGGAAAAGCAAAGTTCATGCTGGGAAATGCTGCTGGAAATGAAAGTGAATGTTCTGCTGAATTTGTGTTATCTTGTATTTTAACTTGGGGACTTGCTATGAATGGCTCCACTCAGCATGAAAACAGCTCTTCTCTTCATTAAATCAAATTAAAGCCCTTGAGAGCTGCTTTTCCCTTCTAAAATCCGATAGCACAGGCAGACACAGAAATGATGGGAAACCAGAGGTCTTTGGGAAATCATCTGCTGCTCGTGGCCCTGCTGCCCGCAGGTCAGAGCTGCCACTTCTGGGGACAAAAGCCATCCCTCAATCCCCGTTAGGACGGGTCAGGGGGAGGGTGGCTTTGCTGGGAAGAAAACTCCCCAGACTGGGGTTTTGGAAAGGGCTTTGTTGGTGGTTGGACTCTCAAGTCAGGTTACAGCTGGATGTTCAAAGTCAAGGACGAGAAAAGTGGAAGTGAGAGAAGGAATTCACCCCCTAAAGCGGTTTCAGCACCCAAAAGGTAAAAGGTTGTGGAGCTAAAGGTGTCAAAGGACTCAAAGGCCACGGAGATGCTCCAAGGGCTGGAGCCCCTCTGCTCTGGAGCCAGGCTGGGAGAGCTGGGGGGGTTCACCTGGAGAAGAGAAGGCTCCAGGGACACCTGAGAGCCCCTTCCAGGGCCTAAAGGGGCTCCAGGAGAGCTGGAGAGGGACTGGGGACAAGGGATGAAGGGACAGGACACAGGGAATGGCTTCCCACTGCCAGAGGGCAGGGAGAGGAAGGAATTCCTGGCTGGGAGGGTGGGGAGGCCCTGGCCCAGGTTGCCCAGAGAAGCTGTGGCTGCCCCTGGATCCCTGGAAGTATCCAAGGCCAGGTTGGATGGGGCTTGGAGCAACCTGGGCTGATGCAAGGTGTCCCTGCCCATGGCAGGGGGTGGAATGAGGTGATCTTTAAGGTCCTTTCCAACCTAAATACCATGATTTTGTGAAATATCCCAATTTTTGCCTTGTTTTCCTTCCCATTTCGTTAAAACACACGTGACTGAAAGAGCAAATCAAGTCCAAGGAATGAAGGATCTGAAACTTTGAATCTATTTCTTGCTTAAGAAAATTGAAAATAAATACCATCATCACCTTGCCCAAAGCTGCCCCACAAACTGTCCTTCCTGGATTGAGACTGTTCACAGGAATACTGGAAAAATTCAATTTATTTCTAATATTTTCCAGCCTCCAGAAAACTAATTTCATACAATACCAGGGAAAAAACAAGACAGAGGTGAACTGAAATTCGTGATTCTCAGCTGATAAGAAACGTTGGATGGGGCTTGGAGCAACCTGGGATAGTGGAAGGTGTCTCTGCCCATGGCAGATGATTTTTAGGGTGCCTCCAACCCTTTTCATTCCGTGATTCCCTGATAAACCCATTCCATGCTCACATGATGTGCTGTGGGAGCTCTTTGCCTCCCCACTGATGTTATGTGTGAGCAGGAAAAGGGCTTTTTGCTCCTTTTTAACAAAATTATTAATGGCATTTGAAATAGAAAGATCCAGCTCTAATGTGTTCATTCTGCCTCATCCATTCCCACATCAGAAGTTATTCAGAGTGATGTCTCAAAAGCTGGAATAGGATATTTCTAGAAGGACATCCTGCCCCTCTCCTCATCCAGGATTTTCCAGCCTTTCCTTGCACTTTTAATTGTCTTTCTGCTGCTTTTCCGTCAAGCCAAAATGAAGTTCTCCCCGTCCCTTGCACAGGTGTTGTCAGAGGCGGCAGCTGAGGCGGATTTTGGCACCAGGAATTAGTGGTCAGCCCCGATTAATGCTGAGCCAGCAGATATGGAGCCTGACTCAGGTTTCAGAGCGGTTTCCCCACCACGTTCCTCCAACGAGATTGATGGAACTGCTCTCGAGTTCCCCCCCCCGGGTCCGTCCCTTCAACGGCAATGAACCGACCACCAGAAATATGAGCAGATTAAAAAGCAGGCAAAGTGATGTATCGCCTCCTTTTTCATAGACCCTGCTTGGAAAAGTTCTCGTTCGCTGTGTTCCATCTTGTCCGGAATTTCATTTGTGTCCCTCTCCTTTTGAGTGATCTCCACCGACCTCCGGGATTTTGCTCCTTGAGCATTAATCAGCCTCCGCTTCCCACAGACTATTTTTGTACCATTCCTTTCATCTTTGCCAAAAAAAAAAAAAAAAATAAAAAAAAAAGGTCTCATCCTACAAAGTTTTCAACCAAAGCACTAATGGATGATGCCACTTCCAGCAGTTCTTCTCCACGTCCGCTTTTGTTGTCCGAGCCTTTTTCATTCCGGCTTGATGAACGACCTGGTGATAAGGGAAGAACTGATTATTTTTGAGGGGGAAGCTGATGTTTTTCAGGGGGGGAACCATGAACTTCAGAACTACCTGAATACCGGGGCATGGATGTGATGCAATGCCTAATAATTCCAATGTGGTTTTGAGTGGGGTAATGAGGGTGACTGAGGATTCTGTTCCCAAAGAAAAGATGGATAGGAACTCCAGGAAATGAGATGGAAAAGGTGCAGAAGATGTGTTGGCTCATTGCCAGGATGGGAGAGAACATGATACCAACGTGGAAGAGAAGCTCCTGAATTAGATTGAAAGAATTAATATTGAAATTATTGTTGAAAAGAGAACCAGTGCTCAGCTCTGAAATTAAAAGCAGAGTCAATAAAATGACCAGTTTAATGAAATTATGGAAATTATGAAGTTATGAAAAATATATGAAAATATAAAAAATATGAAAAAAATACGAAAAATAAAATCGAAATTTTAGTTGAGATATGGGATATGTTTTTCCAAGAGAAATTTCCCCCTTCTTGTCTGTCACTAAGTGTCAGAGCGCAGAAGAGCCACCTGGGGGGTGGGAAGGGAGGGGGGGAACTGTTTTTGTCAATTTAATACCAAATTCATGCCGTGTCAGGGGTCTCTTTGGAGAAATCATTCACTTCTATTCAATCAGGATATTAAAAGCAAAATGTTCTTGACCAAACTATGGAATTGTTGAGGTTGGAAAAGCCCTCCCAAGATCATCGGGTCCAACCTGTGAGCAACTAGCCCAGAGCACGGAGTGCCACGGCCAGGCCTTCCTGGGACATCTCCAGGGCTGGGCACTCCAAACCTCCCTGGGCACCACCCTTTCCAGGGAGAAATTCCTCCTGAATTCCTCCTGAATATGGGGCTGGAATGCTTTAAACACACTTTGAGTTCTCTTCCGACAACATTTTCACACCTCCCGTTATTTCTCTCTAATCTGAATTTTTATTTGGCAACGTTTTCCCTCTGATTTGGACACAATTGCACACTTCAGCAGATTAAACATGAGCACTTTTTTTGCACAGAATATAAGCCTTCATCTCTGTTTCACAAATTGATTTGGAACTTGACGTTTCTTCTTTAAGACAGCATAAAAAAAACCTCCTGAGAGCAGGAGAGTTAAATTGGGACGAAACTGGTACGAGCTGAAGTACAACCCCTGTATTCACAGGACAGACAGACTGAGGAAGTGACCTTTCAAGGGTACATTAATTTAATTTAATGGAATTATTTTATTAAGTCATTTATTTCTGTGGGTAGATCAACATTGATCTCACAGTAATCAAGGGCTGGGATTTTTTCCATCCTCCTCCTGCTGTATCTAAATCTAAAAGGTAAATGAAAAACTGCCTGACAGCCCCAAATATTATTTGACACAGACTTTGCCAGGCTCCTGCTGCGATGGGAAGGACATTTCTTTGCCACTGGCCTTGATCTGTAACAAGCTGCCGAGGTTTGGGCATCTTCCCTCTGCGAGGGAGCACGAGCCTTTCACCCTGATGCTCTTCCTTGTTTCTCAGGGACATTTTAATTTGATTTCTAGATTTTATTTCAGTTTTTTCCTCATGCATTTCCTGCACGGGAGATACTTCTCTAAAGCCGGGGGGGCTTTTCTCAGTCATGCTCTTCATACCCGGCTCTTTGTGATGAGTTTTATTTCCTTCCTTGAGATGAGATTTAGGAGGACACTGTTTAATTCTCACCAAGGACTCCCTTCCTGAGGCAGGGGAGGCTCAGGTGGGACATGAGGAGGAATTTCTCCCTGGAAAGGGTGGTGAGGCCTTGGCAGGGGCTGCCCAGGGAGGTTTGGAGTGCCCAGCCCTGGAGGTGCCCAAGGAAGGCCTGGCCGTGGCACTCAGTGCTCTGGGCTGGGGACAAGGTGGGCATCGGGCACAGGGGGGATCCATGGGCTGGGAGGGATTTTCCAGCCTCAGGGATTCTGGGATTCCGTGACATCAAGGCCATTAAGGCTTCAAACCATGAAGAGGAGGAGATGGAGCCCAAGGACCAGAGCGGTTCGGGGACAGAGTCTTCCGTGGAGCGCAGAGTCTGTGGAGAGGGGCAGGATGGGAGGTCTCGTGCAGGTGACAGTGAGGGTGTGGAGACACACTCAGGCAGGGGAAATAATATTTCAGTGGGTTTTATTTCACTGATGAAATAAATTCCTGAGAGAACACATGCTCTGGATGCTGGTGCTGACACTGAGGAGGGAGAGTCTCAGGGACGCGGCTGATCCCACTCTGGATTGATGGGTCTCCTGGGAGCTCAGTGAGCAGAGAGGGGGCCTGGGGAACTCTGGTGGTGTCAGTGTCTGTCCTGGAGAACCCCAACACCTTCAGACTCCTTTTATCATCCACTGTCTGATAACAAAGAGGATAAAAGTCCTCCTGAAGCGGCCCTTGGACACTTCCAAGGGATGCAGGGGCAGCCACAGCTTCTCTGGGCAACCTGTGCCAGGGCCTCCCCACCCTCCCAGCCAGCAATTCCTTCCCAATATTTCACCCAAATCTCCCCTTTTCCAGTGGGAAGCCATTCCCTGTGTCCTGTCCCTCCATCCCTTGTCCCCAGTCCCTCTCCAGCTCTCCTGGAGCCCCTTTAGGCCCTGGAAGGGGCCCTCAAGTCTCCCTGGAGCCTTCCCAAGGTTGAACACCTCCAGCTCTCCAAACCTTTCTTTCCAGGAGAGGAGTTCCATCCCTCTGACCATTTTCCCAGTCCTCTGGACCTGCTTTAACAGTTCCATGTCCTTATTGCACTGTAAATACAATAATAATTCTATATTGTTATATATGAATATTATAATTATTTTATAGTATTTAAATATTACGTAATATAACAATATTTTTTAAAATTGATCATGCATTTTGCTGTGTTTTGTTTTCTTTTTCATTACCAACCCGCCCTAGAAGTCAAAACTGCTGACTTGCTGCCAGAAACAAGATTCAGGATAAAGATGTATTGAATTGTGAAGAGCAATTCCAGAGCCTCACAAACCACTGGGAAAATACAAAGGGTTTGAAGTTCAGGGACGTACCAGGCCCCAGAGGGATCAGTGACCTCAGGGTGACACAAATAAAGCCCTTTGTGTTGTTACTGTGGGTTTGGGGGTTCTTTTTACTTCAGAATTTAAAACCAACTTTCAAGCTGCCAGCAGTGACCCCTTGGCCGCCTCCTCCTCCTCCTCCTCACAACACGAAGGGAGTTTGTTCCAATCCTCACTTGGTGTGAGGCAGCTCAGCTCCCACCACTCGAGCTCTGCAGGTCTTTCAAGACCCAGGTGTGAGGAATGTTTTCCCAAAAATAAAGCAAAACCCGGCACCAATCAACCCTATTGACCCCAATGACCACGTGACCCCATTGACCCTATAAACCCCTTGACCCCACTAACCCCATTGACCTCATTGGCCCCATCAACCCTCTTGACTCTGTTGACCCCCAATGACCTCCTTGAGCCTACTGACCCCATTGATCTCATTGATCCCATTGACCCTCTTGACTCCACTCACTCCATGGACTCCACTGACCCTATTGACTGCATTGATCCCATTGACTCCATTGACCCCATTGATCCCATTGACCCTGTTGACCCCACTGACTCCATTGACCCCATTGACCCCATTAACCCCACTGACCCTGTTGACCACATTGACTCCAAGATGTGTCCTGGCAGAACAACTTCAGAGAGAAGCAGAAAACTGTTTCCCAGACAGACCATGATCAAAAAAGCCCTACAAGTGCAGGGATGATTCCCCCACCCCGGCACAGCCCTTGGGATCAAGCCCTTCCATTGTATATATTGGGAAATGTTTCAGGGCAGTGGCTTTGATCCCACATCCCAAAGGATCAAAGCTCCATCCATGATCCAAGTGGTGGGGCAGCAGTTGATGCTGTGAAAAAACGTTGGTGGCAGTGGGTTCACGCCCAGTCTTGGGGTCTCAGGGATCCTTTGGGCAGGAGTTGCTCCTCTCCACTGCCAGTTTTATGTCTTGATTGTGATTTTGGGACTTGAGCCCTTACATCAAATCACTTCTGCACCTCAAGAAGCACACTGGGAATGAAGTGGGTTGTTCTTCTCTGTTGTTCCTCTCATCTCCCACCCACAGGCTGGTTTATAAAATATTTATGGAATAAATGAGGAGCCAGGAAACTGCCTCATGTTCACATCCTACAAGTGCCAGAGAGATTCCTGGTTCTGAAAGGTTGGGTGTGGGAGGGACCACTAGGATCATAAACTCACACGATCCTGGAATTGTTCAGGTTGGAAAAGACCTCCAAGATCATCAAGTCCAACCACCAACCCAGCACCATGTTCACCACTAAACCACGGCCTCAAGTGCCACATCCACACAGTTTTTAAACACTTCCAGGGCTGGTGACTCCCCCACTGCCCTGGGTAGCCCCTTCCAAGGCTTTACAGCCATTCCCATGAAGGAATTCTTTTGGATGACAGCTCTGATCAGCAACTGCTGCAATGACCCCGATAGACTGTTCTGCTGTGACTCCAGGGCCAAACACACCTCTGGAGAGATGTCTCCGCTTGGTCTGGGGGCTGTGAAAGTTTGGTCACAGCACCAAGGCTGCCAGAGCTCGGGAATGACTGGGTGATCCCCTGGGGACAGGGTGGGACTCTGGGGATGGGCCTGTGCAGGGCTGGATGATCCTTGTGGGGCCCTCCTAACTCAGCAGATTTTGGGATTCTGTGATATTCCAAAATCTTTGTTAAAAATAAATAAATAAATAAATAAATAAATAAATAAATAGAATCATAAATAAAGAAATTAAAAAGAATAATAAGAAAAAAAATATAAAAGAATAACACAACTGGTACTTTTCCTCCCAGCGCAGCTCTGCTGGTGTTTATTTATAGCCATTGCATTCCGAGCCCTGAATTAAAGAGCTTCTCAGGAAGAGGAATGTTTTTGCCCTTTCATGGATCCTTTAGACACTGAGCTCAAGCTAAAGACTAATTTTCCCTTTTTTTTTTTTTTCCCAGCCCCTGAATGCATTCAGTGTGTGCCTGCGAAGGACCCTCTGCCAGCAGCTCCATCAGACATTTCCATTTATCACCCTCCTTTCAGATGCCAAAACTGGACCTGCTCTTACAGTAACGCTGTGGACAGAGGGAATATTGTTCCCTGCATTCCGACTCCCCTCATCATGCCCATGAATTCCATGTTTTCTCCCTCTCCTCCCTCCCCTCCTTGCAGGGAATTATTTGGATTATACAAAAACTGTTGTCTTCTGGCTGTTGGAGGAGAACTTCAATGAAGAGGAGGAAATATCATTTCCATATATAGATTTTCGTGTTAACTACCTGGCCTCTTCATTTCGCTGCTTTAAAAATATTATTTAATAGTGGAAAGCTTTTCCAGAAAATCCAGCTCCGTTCCTTTTAGTGGTGTCTTCTCACTGTCTCCTGTAGTTCTCAAAAATGGGACGATTTTCTCTCTCCAACCTGATCTTCTCCCAAATGTCAAAATCCAGGGTGTTTATCTGTAAATTTTTATCTTAAAATAGACTCATGGAATGGTTTGGGGCGGAAGGGATATTAAAGGCCATCAAATTCTCCCCCAAAAATGGGCAGGGACACCTTCCACTAGCCCAGGTTGCTCCAAGCCCTGTCCAACCTGGCCTTGGACACTTCCAGGGATCCAGGGGCAGCCACAGCTTCTCTGGGCAACCTGTGCCAGGGCCTCCCCACTCTCCCAGCCGGGAATTCCTGGCCACTATCCCACCTAACCCTACTGTCAGTTTAAAGCCATTTAAAGCCAACTTCTCAGGCTCCAACTGCAAACAGCTCATTTCCAACCCTGTGCATTCCAATTTGCTCCCAGATCATCCCAGGGACACGTTGACTGGGGGTGAACTCAGCCACCTGCAGCCTTTGGCACCCCGTCAGCACTAATTCCCACCAGCTCCCATTCCCATGGACTCCCCGTGCTCCTGAGCCCTTGAGCCTTTCCTTAGGGCAGGCTTTGAAAGGCTGCAGGGAGCACTTTTTAATGGCAGTGATATTTAGCGCTGGGTCAAAGAGCTTCCAGTAATCCAAGTTCAGCATCCCGGGGAATTCGGCTTTGCCACTGAAACTCGGAACCTCCCGGGACAAGGAAATGACACAGCCAAGTTTCCACGGCCAGGTAAAGGCTGTGGATAGTTATGGAATATCCTGAGCTGGAAGGGACCATCAGGATCATCCAGTCCAACCCTCAGCCCTGCCCAGGACATGCCAACAATCCCACCCTGTGCCTGAGGGGATCATCCAAACCCTCCTGGAGCTCTGGCAGCCTTGGGGCCGTGCCCACTGCCCTGGGGAGCCTGTTCAGTGCCAACCACCCTCTGGCGGAAGAGCCTTGTCCTGAGATCCAACCTGAAGGGTCTGCCATGGCAGAACCAGAAATTCCAGTGTTCGTGTTTCTTTTCTGAAAGAAGCATTTATTCCTGCATCTCTTTCCCACAGCTCAGAGGGAACACACGGCTCTGGCTTCCCCATATTTCAAAATATTCATTATTTTTGCCCTTTTCAGCATCGCCTCGTAAAAATAAATTATAGGGATTGAAACTGGGAAGGGGATGGTTTAATTTCTCAGAAGGAAAATGATGGCTCAAGGTTATGGAAATCGGGTTGTGCAACAGGAAACGGGGAATATGGGCCAGGAGGGGGTTGTGGTGTCACCCTGGGGTGACACATCTCCTTCTTGGGCATCATCTCCCGTGGGAGGCATCACTGCCCATGGCAGGAGGTGGAATGAGATGGTCTTTAAGGTCGCTTCTGACCCAAACCATTCCATGATTCCATGATGTGCTGCTGAACCACATCCCTCAAAAACAGGCCTTCGAAGAAAGAAAAGCCAACTCATCTCCAGGAGGATCCTCAGGGTGTTCCAGGTGTTCCCTTGGGATATCAAGTGGCTTTGGCAGATCCTCCGGGAGTGAAAATCACCTGGGTTTTGGGGGGGGGTTCAGTGCAGCTCCAAGGGTTTGTCTGCACAGACCGTATGGCTGCTCTGAAGGACAATCACACCTTTACCTTGTTCTGCCTGAGTTGATTATTATTAATTACCTTGATTAGTCGTGAAACACAAGCCCTGGGTAACGGGGGAGGTTTGGGCACCACACGTTTGGCTGCCTAATTATAACAATGGCTTCAAAACTTAAAATTGGCTTTGCCTGGGAAGGATGTTGTGTTGTCACTGCAGTAGTTTTTCTTGATAATTTCCACTGGGATGTTGACTGGGAAATCTCGTATTAGGTGAGGTTTTTGTCCTCCACCAGTGAATTCCACAGGTCACTCAAGACACACAAATGTAGATTAAAGCTCCCTAAAAAATGAAGGTATTTTGCAGAATTTTATTGTTTATTCCCTTTTCCTTACTGTGAATCCTCCAGTGTCCCAGAGTTCAGCCCCCTTTCCCTTTCCTTTTCCCTCTCCCTTTCCCTTCCCTTCCCTTCCCTTCCCTTGCCTTGCCTTGCCTTCCCTAACCTTCCCTAACCTTCCCAAACCTTCCCAAACCTTCCCTTCCCAAACCTTCCCTTTCCCCAGTTTCTTTTTCTCACCAAGTTCTTCAATATCCAACACTAACCTGACAAGGATGTGCCAAGGAATATCCTGTTGAGATGTTTTCAAGGGAAAAAGAAAGGGGGGAGGAGAAGATCTATCTCCTGAAAAAGCTGGGATATAAAACCCTGCATGAATAAGGAAGAGCACACAGCATCTCCCTGATTTTTAAGTCCCAATTCATCGTGGAATTCCCCTGGAGGGAAGCCC